>VDFB02103535.1:0-38889 GCA_007258455.2 Sequoia sempervirens | reverse complement strand
ATGACAATGTTGAATGTTTATTCCCCAATGTTTACGAACAAGCAAAATGTTTTGTTTCCAAGAACAAGTACAACCCTATGGATATGAAAGACTATATTTGTTGAATCCCCACTTGGAAAAGTCCAACTACGCTTATTTTTAGCAAATGGTTAGATGCTTGACCCCACTAGCTCCCCTTCACGACACTTGCTTATATGGGGTAGCCTAGCATTAACACCCATGAAACTCCCATGACATACTTTCCATTTCTACTAAAAATCGTAAAAGTGTGGGGCGGCTTCAAAATGATTGTTCTTGCACCAACAAATAGATCAAGGATTTTGGCCTTTTTCTAAACAATGGTTTTAATTCAGACTTTCCATTCATAGGGATTGATCCATGTGGCGAGAGACCATTGCTACCCTTCTCATTGGAACCAACCGCATGATACTAGCCTTTGTTCCAATATCCACACTTATATACCGGCTAGAAATACACTTGGATTTAGCATGTTACCAGTTGGGTTGTTCCCTTGGGTGATTATTTTTTCCCACAAGGCAGACCCTCTAAGATAAACAAAAGCGAGCAAGCTATATCTGTAACTCAATCAATCTTTGTTGCAAAAAAAAGAGAGAGAATGTACACAATACGCTCCACTCACACTCACAAGATGTTTTGTTCAATTTTAATCCCAAAATGAAATGTGGAGGTAATTACTTTACCCAACTTAAGATCACCAAAAGGCCTTTTGATTCTCAAGATCGTTGTGAAGCATGAGAGAAGTGCATACGTCCTTTCGATGGTACTACTTTGAATAAGCAATTACAAAACAAAGTAGCACTTGTTCATTTTAATTCCACAAAGCAATAATGGCTTCTTTTTAAGCACAAAAGGAAATGTGGAGATTGCTTTGTTCAATTTTTAATCCTCAAACCAAATCTAGTGAGTTTGTCCTAAAGTTTCTTTTAAGCCCTTTGTAGAAAAAAATTGAAATGTTCTTTTTAGAGCACAAAAGAAATTTAGTAGGTCCTAAGCACATGAAAGATAATTTTTTTTTAAGATAAATTGTGAATTCTCTAAGAGTGTTAAACACACACTAAAGTGTTCAGAAACACTTGGTATCATGAGAGAATGATGTCATTATGCCTCTTTCAATATTATCTCTCTCCTTCAATTTAATTAGACCAACCTACAAAAAACTAGTTAGAACTACACAACATAGGTCATGAAAGCAAGTAATAACCCAGATGATCAAAATTTAAAAAGCACATATCATAACAAATTGAGATTTCACTTTTTACTTTCTTCCAGTGGTGGAGTCTGCACAGGCGGTACAATTTAAGGAATCCAGTGATGTTATATAGTGCCACTTGTCAATCAACATCATTCTGCAATAAAGACAAAGAGTGTGATTGCATCGCTCTTTTGCATAGTGGTGCAGTTTGGAATTAAAAAAATTCTAGTGCATGAAAATGGAATCAACGGTGCAGTTTATAAATCTGAATCTTGGGCAAGAAAGATAGAGCATCGCTATTTGGAGTTTGAAGCGGTGCTATATGGCAACACTGGAGTGCTAGCAGTTTTGTACTATGACATTGGTCTTCTAGTGGTGCACTTCCATGTAGACACACAAAAACAAAAAAAAATCATGAAATTTTTGATAAAAACATGATCTAAACGTGAGATTTTCCCTCCTAGCACCAAAATATAGAACCCCAACCCTAATACCTACAAAACACAATAAACAAACACATTAGAAGATCATGTGCAAGTAAGAATCAAGATTCCCCATAAAATCCATTAGCAATGCTCAAAATAGGAATAAAAACAAAGAACACAATGAAAAAGCAAGGAGATAGATCAAATCCTATTAAAAACATGCAAACTTTTGATCTTATGGGGGAGTTGTTGCCAATTTCATGTGGAAATTGGGACTTTCCCAACTCTTATGCAAGCTTTTGATGATTTAGTGATGATTGATCCACTTGGTGATTGCTTCAAATGAACTCCATGGAGAAAACCTGCAATAACCTAGCTATGCCTTGATAAAATTGATGAAAATGCTAAAGCTTGAAGATGAAATTGAGTATAGTAAGTTTGCTCAAATTGTGCATGATCAAATGAGGAGAGAAACCTCTTATTTGTAGAATGAAAAGATGGAGAAATGCCAAATGAAGCAATGTGGGACTAACTTTCAACCAAACACAAGATGCCACTTGTCAAGAGATGAATGGACCAAGGATGTACACATTTTGATGAATGTGCCCATAAATGCCTTTATTTGAAATTTGAAATTAGTAAAATGACAAGGTGGATGAAGAGTCAAATGGAGTAATGGCCACTTGGCTCAAGGAAAAAGGACTCGTAAGATGAAATAAATGCCTTGTTGGAAGGACAAAAGTCCACTTGGAGGGATTTCAAATTTGGAAGAATATTCCCCTATTATGCCATGTTGAGAGAAAATAGGGATTTAATAAATGAATTAAATCTATTTTCATGTGCAAGTGGCAAAAGCTAGAGGATGGGACATGGATTAAGATTAGATTAATCAAGAGTTAATTAATTTAATGAGGGATTAGATGATTGGACCAATTGATTTAGATTTATGGGTTGATTTAAATCAAAAGATGAGAAGAATATGATATAAAGATTTATTAAATAAAGATTTTTGATTTATTTAATTAAAGGGGATGAATGTTAGATTAAATAAAATAAGGTTTTAATTTATTTGATTTAATAAGATGACTTTAGAGATTTAATCAAATAAAATGAGTTATTTAATTAAATAGAGATAATTAGATCAAGTTGATTGATTTAATTAACAAGAGAGAATGACTTAATCAGATAAATGATTTATTTAATTAAGGGAGGAGAATTGATGAATTTAATCATATAAGGGTATTTGATTAAATGGTTAGACCAAGGGATGATTAATGATGAAATGGTGTTAGTTAATTGGGATCAAGCATGTAATGCCAATTAGTACATTTAATGTGTCTACATGTATTACAACTACGGTACAGAGAGAGATGGTGATGTATTCTAAGATTTTGTTAGCATTCGTGTTCTCTCTAAATCTCTGAGTGGTGATACTCCTATGAGAATCTTGCTCTGCAAGTATATTATAATCTTTGTGATTTACTGAATAATATATTGGGTGGCTTTTGGAGTGTGGGGTTTTTCTCCTGAAAGGGTTTTCCCCACATAAATCACTGTCATGGTATGCATGATATTTATGTTTATTTTTGTTTAAATTTCTATAACTGTTAAAGATATGTAAAAGTTTTGCATTATTCTCCTCTCGATATTAGTGTAGGAAGTTGTTCCACTACCTTAGCTACCTTACACTAAAGGCTTTGGCCTCAGCTATAGAAAAGAATAAAATAATAATAGTCATTTGACTGTTAGTTGTTCTTAAAACAATGGTGGTATGAATATATGTATCTTATAACTATCCCTAATAGGAACATGGGTTTCTCCATAACCCAAACAATATTAAAATTGTTCCATCTTGTATGTGTTTTAAAACGACAAGTATTTCGATCAATTTATTTACTTGCTTGAAATGATATTAGTATCTTTTACTTCTTTGCACATAAGTATATGTATATATATACATCTATATATATTTATACTTGAATGATAGCATTCTTGGATGAATACATGGAACACTAGTTATCATGAATTATTTATGAGACATATTGACTCCACAACTTGTAAACTTTTGAAATTAGCATAATTATGATGCAAGCGATGTATCAACATGATGTAACTATGGAAATAGAACTATACTTCTTTCTTTGAAAAAGGAAATTTACATCTTGTATAAATGTTAGATGATATGAAAATTTGTAGCATTATGTTGAATGACAGTAATACGTTATAATGGTATTTATTTCATAATGTATGCACAAATATATTAAATCTAGTTGGCACATATATGTTAATGCACATAGACCTTCGTCTACGTAAAGATACATACTTGTGACATACCTTTTTTGTTACTTATTTAATTCATTTTCTTCTCTAATGAATACTAATTATGTTAAATATGTAGTGGTAGAATACATTGAATGTAATCATGTGACATGTGTGTGAATTGAATGGTCAATGTACTGAATAGATCCACTAGAATTATCTTTTTGAATTTTATTAAGTTGAGGAATTAATTAGACTAAATTACTTTTCCGTTGATATGTGTTTAAAGAATATTCTCTTGTTTAATGGAATAGAAACACCTAAGTAGACTAGGTCACCTCAGGGTAGATGTTGTTAGAGGGTGGATAATTGCTAAGGAATAAACTTGTGTTGAAAGTTACCTTTCAAGATGAGTGCCGAAATGGAGTATAGAGAGTATCTTTTGTTTTTGCAACTTAATTTTAATGCTCGTCCAAGCAGTTAGCCCATTATGTATGTATGGACTTATATGTGATGAAACTCTTTATCATTCCTAGCATAGATCTTGCATTTTTCTGATCATAGATAGAGATGCATGTTAATGTTTTGGCACACACCAAATTCCACCTTACAAATTGTTCTCTTGCTAAAATTTATGTGTAGGGTTGGGCATTATTTGAGTAGGAAGAATTCTAGGGAAGCATAAGCTTTTTGGTTGGGTGGTAAAGCACTTGAGCCATGTTTTCATCCACCAATGGAGGTAAGCATAAAAAATAAACCTTGGATGTTTTCAAGTTCCCAAAGGAATATGATGTAACCTTGATGTAAAATTGTATATTGTATTCACTATATGGCCCAATGATCCAAGTCAACTTGGATATTGTAATTGACATTTGGAAATGAATATATACTATGACTCATATTTTAATTAGACATGTGTTGCTATGATTAAAAATAGTTGCTTAAGTTATGTTTTTTTTAAATTTAATATTCATAATGTCATTTGCAATTAATATTTAAGTAGTAATTAGAATGGGTTATTACATGTTTGCATATGGCAACACCTTTGCTTTTTATACAATGATTCTTTTGAAATCTAGTGATGCGTTTGAATATTGTGACACTATTTCTTTTTTGATTAATTTTGTGATTTTTAATATGGCGACACTATTGATATACTGACACATTTGAGGTTATTGGTTTGTGTAGAGTGACACTATTACAAAATAATGATGCTATTACAAGTAAAACAAAGAGTCAACTTTTCATATGTGCTTTAAATTTTTAGTTTCATATACTTTGATCTTTTACTAAAATCTGACTTTTTTTTCATGAGACTAACTAATTTGAAGATTTGAAAAAACTTGAAGTGAAGGAGCATACTATCATTTGACCATACATTGTAAAAGTGTTTTTACACTTATGGGGCAATTATAACCCATTATATGCTACTTTTCTTTATGTTTAGGACCACTAAATTTCCATTGGGCTTAAAATTCACAAATGCTTTAATTCTTTTCAAAATTAGTTAAAATTGAACCCATAGAACCTCATTTTGCAATAATGGCAAAAATTGGACAAACTGAAAAAACACTTCCATGGTGCTTAAAATGAAATCATTTTGCAATATGGCTTAAAATGAATGAGTGTTTGATGTGCTTGATTTTCTTGAGTATACTTGTAGTGTGTATCCACTCCCCTTGAGCTTTGTTCAATGTTGGGTGAAGAGAAATACTCAAACATACAAAATTTCTTGTTTTGAGTCAACCTAGGAACTTGCTACGTATCCTCTCCCCTTGCGCTTTGTGCAATATTGGGTGAAGAGAAATAGCATTTTTCTTATTTACATGGAAAACCCAAGATGGGAAAAACCACATTGAGGATTAACTCGCAATACAAAGTAATATCAACATTGAATACAATAGGGATCATTTCCCAAGAGAAAGAAAGGCTCACTACCAGAATAGAAAAGAAGATAGAGAAGAGTGTTACAATAAGCTATCCATCTCAAAGAAACATAAGAAATCTAACACAGTATCACCAAAAAATTCACAGTCTCTCTGAAGATTTGTAGACACCTTGTGCTCACTACATCCAACAATCTAACACATAAAATCTCTCACTACACTTCTCAAATTCACACTCTAACACTCTGTAATTTGCATCATTCACATCTATCTTGTCTATCTCATCATCCCTCAACAAGTCAACTTATATTTATATCATCTTCAACCTTGAAACCATTCTCCAAGGTTAGCTATGCACATCAACCATGCAAATTCAAATTAGGTCGAGACACCAAAACATTCCCTCGGTGGAAAGGAATGAAGGTGGACCACAACACACCTTAGCTAAGACATAAATCCTCTCATATACACCATGCCACACTTCCACAATTTTCTCAAATAGTGTAAATACCTAGTTCGGTCGTTACCCATGTAAACACCATTAAAATTTTAAGTACACACTTCCTTTGATCCAACAACTCATGAACAATAAATTTCACCTAAACACAATCTATAATATTCCACAAATACCCTAAAATACAACAAACTCCTTCACAACAACTTTCACCTGAATAATATACACACACAATACACTCAGACAACTCTACTATACATTGTAACTTAAGAAACTGAATTTCGAAGCACTAGACCTCAAACAACTTTTACTAAAGAAAGATACCAACACTATCAACATGCCTTTAGATCTACAAGACCTAAAACCAAAATACAGAGAAATGTAGAGAAAAAACATTTCTCCCAGACACCTCTACAATACACAATTCACACACTAGTGAATACAAATTCCTTTGCATAATGATCCAACACACCAAATTATGAGTACAACACCTTTGAATACCTCTAATAAACATATCCAAAATGCATAGAAAAATATTCAACCTAGAAGAAATGTGGAGAAACACTAGAACACTACTCTATGACCCAGGACAACACTCCAACTCATTGTTTCCTCTTTGTATCAAATTTTCTCAAAACCACTTGGAAACCAAGGACCAAAGACACATCCTGATCATCTTCAATACTTCTGCATCATCATGAAGCCAACTACAACATAACAACTTCAACCATACATCCTTAGATAAAAGCTTATCAAGGCAACACTAGAGGTTCACACAATTAGCTTATTTAACGAAAACATAATGTAACTAATCAATGGATCATTAATGCAACATAGGCAACACATGCTCTTGCAACAATATTCTACTCATTAATGACAACACCGATCTGTTCATACTTGCAATAGTCCATTTTATCAAATTCAAGGGGAAATTTAGGGAGGGGAACTATCTTACTCTGAGATACCATAAATAATGCATATCCTATGAAAAATTAAGTTTAATTGGAGAAAGTGAACATGTCAACTAGTAATCACCCCTCATTAAGATGATTTGTTATTGAGCCCAAAGAGGTCTATTTTTTAATGAAAGATCAAGGGTAAATGGTGCTATAAAAATATGGTATTTTATAATATATATTTTAATAAACAATATAAAGTGATCATTAGAATGACTTTACAAATCTAATGTACATATTTAGAAATTAGCTTGAATTTAACAATTTTTTAATTTACAATCAATCCAGAGAACCATATGGGTCTTCTTTAATCTTTACTATATTAGGTATTTCCTCATGGTCAGACTCATGAACCTTCCACAAGATCTTGTTCAATGGTATACCCCCATATTTGATAAAACAAACATTGGATACCACAACAAGGTTTGAGTAATAAAGAATCTTTTTATGTGTGTCAAAGTCCTCAAACAACTAGACATTGTACTTCCTAATTGGGTACCTTCTAAGCCATGTTCTACTAACAACCATTGATCATGTAGGATATTTTACATTTTTCCATCTATAATAGGGGCCTCCAATTTATTTTTGGACTCAACATAATGACATAAATAGTAATATGTTCCCTCTTCATCAAGTCTTCATCTACAATAATTGCATAAACATGTCCTACATTGATATATGCATCCAATTAGATGAATTCAGTCAAAATTACAAAAAGAATACAAAGTAAGATAAAATTAAGAATTTATTGAACTATGAAAGTAGACATATTATCTGGTTGAACTAGATATGATACATGATCAAATTCAACCATTGATTCCATCTTTGTGATTTGTAGTGTCACTAGGAGTTGATAGTCTCAAGTGGGCTTAGACTTATTAAGCCCCATTCATCAACCCACTCCTTTGAATCACGCTCATTCCAAGCTTGATCTATACATGAAGAAAAAAATCATACCATCTTTCGCATATGAATACTCCATGAACCTGCATTAGAACTTCTAAAAGAGTGTAGATCACTCGATCCTATCAATGTACAATAATCCTCATATTTTTCAATGTTAGTATCACCTACCAACCAAAAAAATATATGAACTGTAGACTTACCTTCATTACCTAGACCTATTGTAATGTTACACCATTTGATGATAGATTTCACATGTATCAACCTTGCATTGCCTTTGTACTCAAATATTCTTGTGCTAAGGCTCTAATTCCACATATGCTAAAAACCTATAATCTTATGCATCCTGCTCAAAAAATAGAACATCCATGAGTTCTTGAATTGTGATACATAATTATTTGACCATAGGATATGCTAACAGAATGATATGCCCTTTCTAGCCAAATCATAGTAAAACATATAAAAGCAACCTTGCACAAACTCTATATAATGTGTGCAATCATCCCTGATATAAAAATGATACTCCCTTAAGATATTTCTATCATCCTCTATACTGTCACATGCATGAATGAATGCTATATGCACAAATATAGAAACCTGTGTGGAGTTATAATACTACGATTGCACCTCATTTTGTGGCTATAGAGTATAGTTCTCTGTGAAGTCAACAATTGAAACAACGATATCAAGTGGAAATGTGTCCTTGTATAACTTGAATTTCAATTCCAACCATCGAGTTATATGGGCATCCCTTGCATACTCATACACTATAGTCTCTAAATAAAAACATAAACTGATACACTAGAATATTTTCACTGACCAAATCACATCTTTTGGCTTCTTTACCATCTTTCAGACTATAGGCCACTATCTTATATTTTCCAAATTCCACTAGTTCATTGCCAATTGCAAGTGTACTATCCATATGTTTACAAATTAGAAAATATTGCAAGCCACCACGATGAACTTACGTGCCATCCAAGCATAATTTCTTGCAAAAAAGTTTGACCATCCACTCTTTCACATAAAATGCTAGATATGAAATCCCTTGAAGATCTAGGTGGATACCTTATATTACATTCCTACAAAAAATTGTTAGTATGCAAATCTACACATATATTTGGATAAACATTAAATAATTATTACAAAATTCAATATGTACTCTACAACAAAAAATTATACACGTGTGATTTATTTTGAGATAGAAAGGATTTACCATTTCAAAATATCTTTGACTAATTTTAATTTGAGAATACATCTCTTGAAATTTGGCAAAAAATTGTGTTTGAGTCATATCCAAAAAATGCTTCAGATGTGGATCATGGATTTTTACTACCAATCATTCTTCTTAAAACATATATTTGATTGGGAGAGACCCTTGTGTTATTCTTCCAACATTCTTCAATTAGGGATCTCAAGGCTTCAACAATTGCTTTATATTTCCATGATAGTCTACTAGAGAATGCTCATAATTCATTATTATTTGGATCCTCCACTCTTTGACACCTTCCCATGCCTCTCATTAGAGATGATATGCTTATTTTTAATGCTTTACTTGTCTTTGTAATGAGGCGAGATTTCTTGGTTTGATTGCTTCCTATTGTTGATGTCATGACACATCACATGACATTACTATCTTTCATGTGTGAGGTAGAACCCACACTCTCATATGCACTCATTTGATTCTTTATAATAAATTTCTCACTTGAATCATTTGATGTTCTTAACCCAAGAATATTTGAATGATGGGCCTAAATTTTAGTTGCTTCATCATTTCAACAAATAGTTAACATCTTCTGATCTTATTTAACTTCTCAAAAAATAATCTTCATATCCTCTTAGTATATATTTGACAAGTACACTTTGGAATATTATCAACCATTGGTTTCAAAATACTAGCATCATTTTTAATAAAATACTTAGAATTTCTATGCAAAACTCTAGGATAGTTTCTCAAAGGTAGAGTTGCCTCAACAATAGGAATGTCAGCAATATTGGTGATAAATGGCATACCTTCAACTGAAGATGAAAAGGATGGTGCACCTTGAAATTGAGATGTAAAAGATGGTGCACCTTCAACTTGAGATGTGAAAGATGGAGTGTCTCCAACTTTAGATGTGAATGTTGTTGTACTTTCAAAATGATATGTCGTAGATGGTGTGCCTTCAACTTGACTTGTGGTAGATGACATGCCCCTAACTTTGAGATTTAATTTTCTCATTGCAAAAAGGTTTTTCATCCATTTCCTTTGTGATACCAATTCCACATCTCTCTTACATTGCATGGATGTTACATGTTCCTCTTGAATAGGAATGTATTCTTATATGGTGTTTAATTTCCTTCCTTCACGAAGTTTCCTCATTCTTTCTCTTTCCCTTGCATTCTTGGCTTCATGCTCATTTGGTGTTAGAGTCTTTGGTCATTTCCTTGACATGATGATGAATTATACATGTATGCACCATTAAGAAATGTTGACCAAATTTAAGTAATGTTCACATTCCATTTCATTATCATTCTAAATTGGTAATCTTTAATTTGTATGATCATAAGAATCAAGGACAGTCATATTGGTTCCCTAAGAATGTCTAAAGTTATTTATTCCACCCATATGTTCTTAGGTGTGCCAACATGAACCAATATAGGAATTTGAGATAGAAATGCAACATATTTTCACTTGTGTCAACATGGAACACTTAAGGTGTACACATATCAATGACATACTAACTAGGAACATGATAACATAATTATAAAGTCAAGTAAACAATTACAAAAGGAACAAAATCAAATGAAAACAATTATAATTGAACTATGTGAGAAGGTGACAAGCACAAAACACATAAATAAAAATAGAATGCACCTTAAAATTTTAATATTTGATATTATAATTTACAAATGATGTCACATTCTTTCATTTTTTCTTCAAACTCATTTTTTTTGACTTTTTACGCAACTTCCTTCAAATTCAATGTTGAATTCTATGTAAATCTAATAGGATTAAAAAATATATAAAAATAACAGGTCTATATTCTCAAATTTAAATAAAAAGCTTATAATAAATATTTGAATTCTAGAAAAATGAAAATATTACCTCATATAATAAAAATTGATCTAAAAACTTCAAATTTTCATCTTCTACATTGTCAAATGAACAAAAAGGCGGTGGAAAGGTGTTGGAATATGAAAAATATTCTTGTGCAAGATGTCAATACCATGAAAAAGTGTTTCTTTATTGGATAATGAGTAAACAGAAAAAATCATAGAATGTTGGCCAACCTGAAACATGGGTCACATGCCTCTTTTTACCGGTTTTATTGTAGGCTATTTGGCACTCATCAAATTTGGTGAGTGCCAAATAACCCTTATTGATATTTTTCAACCCTTAATAAATTTGGAAAGAATAGAGAGATAGAAGAGAAAAAGAGAAAGCGATAAGGAAAGGGAATGAAAGAGAGAGACACACACAAAGACCCTCACCCATAAACCCTTTACACTCAATTATAAACCCTAAACTCTATACTGACAACCTCAACTATAAACTAAATACCCTAAACTATACACAATAACCCTACACACTTGACCTATACCTTGAACCATACTTCCAATACCCTCAACCCTATAGTCAATACCCTTAACCCTAAACTATACTCCCTATACTAATACCCTTGACCCTATAACCCTATATGCTAAACCCTCAACCCTATACCTTATACATTATACCCAAAATGATAAAGAAAATACTCTAAACCTTATACCCTATGTACCCTAAACCTTGTACCATCAATCTTATACCCTAAAAACTATACCAATACCAGGTAAAACCTAAAACCTAAACTCTATACTAAACCATATACCCTATAATGTGCCCTAAACCTTGTACCATCAATCTTGTACCCTAAACCCTAAATTTTATACCCTATACCCTATGTACCATAAATATTGTACCATCAATCTTGCACCCTAAACCCTGTGTACCCTAAACCTTGTACCATCAATCTTGTACCCTAAACCCTATATCGATACCCTAAACCCTATACCATAAACCTTATATCCTACACCCTATATCGTATACCTAGATGGGGGGAGAGAGAGAGAGGGGTGATATAGATAGACGGGGATAGGGATAGCGCTAATGAAGATTGAAGCTAGAGGAAATCTTCTCTAGCATGAATGAGGTAGCTTAGCTAGTGCTCCTCATATGCCACCTATATCATCACATTATGGCAAGATGGAGGAACTAACCGATGATAGTTTAAACACTATAAATAATTTTGTCACTGATTGTGAGGTATTGCTTCAAGATCATGTTTCTAGTTTTGAGGTTATGGGCTCACAAAATAATATACCTAGGTCCTCATAGGGAAAAAAGAACAAAAAAATTCTAAATACACATTGAAGCTCCTCTTTGCACTAGTATTGAAATCACTTATGAAGATCCTCATAGTGAGGCATGAATTATCAAATGACAAGAAGCACACTTAGATTTATTGAGAAAGGAAAGAAAGGGAGAAAAATTTAGCCTTGATCTTAACTCAAAAATTGAATTGGAGCAAGAGAAACTTGAAATTCCTACAAATAGAGTTGGTTTTCATAGCAACACTTATAATATCAATGGAAAGGATAATGGGTTTTTAGGGATTAGAAAAAAAATTGGAATTCTTGAAAATCATAGCCTTTTCCATAGTGGTTGGCTTAAAGTAAAAGAGTTTGGTACCCTACAAATTAGAAAGGGTGGATTTAATGCTATTAACAATGAAATTGATGGTAATTTTTCTTGCTTGACTACAAATATTAGAAATAAAAGGAGTGGGATTTTTTATGATCATGTTGTTTGTGCTTGTAGAGGTATCAAAATACCTTCATGTTATAATTTTGAAAATGTAGGTGAACAAGTGACATTAGGAGAGAATATATAGATGCTAAAAAAATGAGAGGAAAAAAACAATCCTTGCTTCTTCCTGGGGTAAGGGTAAGCAGAAGAAGCATATAAGAAATGATTTATTTGCTAGTGAAAGAAAATTTTAGGATCATAATTAGACATGAGAAAATGTAAATACTTCAAATAAGTTGATACATGATGGTAATAATTTTGATGGATTTGATTCATTGAGCTCTAGTTGTCTGACACCCCATTTCAAAAACAACACACTATAAGCATGGAAGGTCTTGTGGACTAGACTTTGGTAAATTAGGAAAGAAGAAATTTTGCACATGATTACAAATAGTGTGTTGAAAACATTATAAGTGAAGAGGTGCCACCATAGGAAAATACATGTGAATTATTTGAAATGTCGTTTGAAAGATAAAGTCATATACCCCATCTGTAAAATAATGTATCTTATAATATTAATGCCAGAAGATCTGGTTATTCAAGTGCATCACATGAAAAGGTCAACATAAGAAATGTCCCTTATGATAGCTTTAGAGACTCAAGTGACCATCCATACTAGAACATGAAAAAGGTGGATGTTGTGAAGGGTGTTACCAAGCATGTAAATCTTAATAGGTAGGAGAAAATTTCACCAAGATTTTTGTCTATTGAAGTAAGCAACCAGTGCACTTTGAGGAAGAAATGTGTTAATGAAATTCTTGACTTAAACAAGTAAATTGATAATCATATTCAGCTATAGGAAGGTTTATCTACATTATCAAAAAAGGAATGTTGTACATGTAAGAGAGGATGTCTCAAGAATGGAAAAACTAGAAATGAATACAATCCTATAGATAGAGTAAATTTTGAAGGTCAAAAGAATCTACCTCTTATTCAAGATATCAACAAACACTATGTTTATGAAAAGAGCAATTATTTATCCTTTGATAATTCAAATGCTACTAATACATGTGCTCTTTTGATAGTGAGAAAGATCTTGAATGGTGTGAATCTCATTTTCCTTCCAAATATTGTGAAAATTTAAGTCCAAGTTTATTTAAGATTCACTTAAGGCTAGTTGTTTTGTACACTAAACAAACAAGTTTGGCCCCATGAGATCACCATAGAACATTCTCTAATAATAGCATCATAGATCAATGTGAACATTCCTCACATCCTTTAGAGTGTATATGTTGTGATCCACATAGTTTCAATGTGAATGCATCATCAAAGAGAGAGAGGCATACACAAAGGGAGTGAGAGACCTAGGGAAAGAGAAGATAGAGGGGAAGAGAGGTGAGGGACATATAGGGGAGAGAGAGGTGATATGGTGGCTTAAGGAGGGAGGGGGAGAGAGAGATGGGGGTTTAAGGATGAAGGGGGAGAGGAAGAAAGGGATGAGGCACCCTAGAGAGGGGAGGGAGGGAGAAGAGTAACAAGGGATGGAGGGAGTGAGAGACCTAGGGAAGGAGGGGATAGAGAGGTGATGATCTAGAGAGGGGGGAGAGAGAGAAGAATGAAGGGAAAGAGAGGGCTAAGGAGGGATGGAGAGGTATGAAAAGAGTGATTGAGAGACCTAGAGAGTGGAGAGGTAGAGAGGTGAGGGGGAGAGAGAAGAAAATGAGAGAGAGAAGTTTACAAAGAGGGAAAGAGGGGTAAGGAGGGAGGGAGAGAGGTGGAGAGGAAGGGGAATAACTAGAGATGGGAGAGAAATAGAGGTGAGAGATCTATAGCTTGAGGAGAAAGGGGTGAAAGACATAGGGGGAGAGATAGAGGTGAGAGAGATAAAGGGGGCAGAGAGGTGGTAATGAGTCAAGGAGGGAGAGGTAGAGAGGTAAAGAGGGAAGTAGGGAGATACCTAGAGATGGGGAGAGAGAGAGGCTGTGAGGGAGAGGTAGTGATAGAGAGAATGGAGAGATATGGGAGAGAAAAAATAATAAATGGAGAGAGAAGAGAGAGGTAGGGAGGCAATGATAGAGATGGGGGTAGGGAGGGAAGGCAAGGTAGAGAGGGCTAGAGGGTGGGAGAGACCTAAAGCTCGGGGAGAGAGAGAGAGGTGAGAGAGAGGGGAGAGGGAGAGAGAAAGGGAAGTATCAGGAGAGAGGGAAGGAGGTAGAGAGGAAATGAAAGGTAAAACATCAACTATTCATCATCAATTGTAAACCCTAAACTCTAAGCCTTAATCAAAGTGGGGGAGAGAGAGAAAGAGAAAGAGATTTTGGCTCTAGCATTCTAAAAATGCATTTTCATTTGGCTAGCACCAAATTTGGTGCTCACCAAATGATTTTCTTTGGTAAATACCAACCCTTTGGGTTGGATGACCATTTCATGCCAACGATGTGTTTTTTAGAAAAGGTAAAAAAAATTCACACATTTTTGGTTGTGCTCTCCATCATGTTTGCAAGTGTTTCAATGCAAATTTATAAAAATACTATGACGATGTTAATCTCTCTCTTAGCTATCTAACCATTTTTTTTTTTCACATTTTGATAATGTTAAGGTTATCATCTTTAATTTCTTTTTTTAGTGTGTTTTTTTTGTCAAAATTCTCCATTAGACACGTATTGAAAAAAATTAATTTGGTTTTTGATTATTTTTCAAAATTTTTAGGGGGGAGCATGCTCAAATTTCTATTTTTTAGGATGTGTCCTCTTTAAAATTTAGTAAAAATTCATATATTCATTAAAAAATTAGCTAAAAAATCTGACATAAACTACATGGTGTTAGATAATTTCTCACTAAAGTGATTTTTTAAATTCTAAAAAAAAAATTACATTTTAGGGGGAGCACACCAAACAAGTTATGTTATGTTTTTTTGAAAAAAATAGGACCACTTTGTGTGCTACCCCTTTTGAAACCCTTAATCTTCACCATTTAAAAAAAAAGTAGTTTAGAAATTAGATTTAGAGCACTACAACTCTTGTTCTTGTTGCATCTTCAAATTTTGAGCATAACTATCTTCATTTTTTCATTGAATATTAAACTTTGCTAATTTCAGAAAAAAAAAATTTGGCATATTAAGACCCCCATTTTGTATCACATCTTGGTGCACTTAATGCAATATTCTAAAATCAGCACTTGTCTCTACAAAATTAGCTTCCACTTGACATGTAGGGAACCAATACACATGTAGATGCCACATGCAAACTTGGGCACCCCCATAATTGTAGCATAACTATCATAGTGTGAATTGGAAACTATCATACATGACCCTTACAACTATCATATCCTATCATAGCAGTTTGTCATAGTCTATCATAGTCATGACATAGCAACTTATGACAAATGCCACCAAATTAGCTTGTAGTAGGGTCCACAAAGTGGGACACCTATTTCCATCATATTAGGATGTATGTCATCCTAGTCACCTGTCATGTAAGTTACCACCTCACCGAAGTAGGTCCCACCAAGTGACTTTACAAGAATGACAAAAAATAAATACATAGGCTAAAATTAATAATTAAATAACAAAATTAATGCTAGGACTTGCAAAGGTTGAGACACCCTAATCCCAACAAACCTTATAATTTATTTTATGCATATTGATCCCATTCAAAAATAATATAAATATAAATACGATGCAATTACAAGTTGGTAGGCTATTCATGATGACCAAGATCTCTTTGTTGGTTGGGGACCTCTTTCTGATAAGGGTCCCCCCTTCCACTAATATAGCCCTAATGACATAGCAATTTAACTACTTTTATTTTTGTTTCCAACTTTAATTTTAAGGTGTGATTTCTTTACGTCCACTTTTTATACGAATAGTGTATTATATTTTGTAAAATATAAAAGTATATAACAATATTCATCATGAAAATATTAATTCAAAAGTTCATACAACATTATCTTATTTAAATAAGATTAAATTTTCAATAAAAAATAAAAATATATTCATTATGAGAAAAATCAACGTCCAAATTAGGACAGAAGGCAAGACTACTTTAAGGCGAGGGAAAAAATTTCTGGAGAGGGCTCTACAACTCGGTCGTGTGTATTCCACGCTTTTGAATCATTCTTCGGGGTAAGTTTTGTACTTTTCAGAGCGGGTGTAATCTTGTGCTCTGATCTAGTGTGGCGTGGGTATTATGGGCTCCTCCCATTGGGAATCTTTGCTTGTGCCATGACATGTGTGATTTAGTTCTGGTGGTTCATGGCTATAATGGATGGGGATATGGATCTCCTCGAGAATTTTTTAAATGGCTTGGCTTCCGGCGGTGTAAATAAACAACCCTTCAAATCTTTTAGAGACATCGTTGTGGGCGAGCACGAGCAACTTCCACAAGGTGCAAAAATTGTGGCTGATATGATAAATCCATTGTTGGAGGATGGAGAAGAGGGACAAGGTAAGCAATCTTTGGCTCCTCTTTTGAAGTTTGTCTTGGTTCTGAATGAGCCGTTGGATAACGCTATTTCTGAGGAAGATGTGAAACTCTCAAAGACTGCAATTTTCTTTGCAATTGTTGATCCTGATAGGGTCTCGACTAGGAAATATATGGATGAATGGTTCAAAATGTGTGGGAAAAGAAATTAGGGTTCCATTTTTATTATTTTTGAATTGTGCAAAAAGGATTATTTGTGATTTTCTTTAATAACCCTAAAATTCAACAAGAAATTGTTAATAAGGAATTTTTGACTGTGGGAAAAGTAACATTTTGAGCCTTGGCATGGCATCCAAAGGCATTTGATGAGGAGGTTATGGCTTTATCTAGCCCCCAATGGTTGGTTATTAAACATGTTCCCCCCTACTTTGGAAATTTTTTCCTCTGATGCTCAAGCCATTTGGAAAATTTTTGAGAATGGATGAGACTAAATCTCCTCTACCCCATTTGGATGTGAGGGTTTTAGTTTCCTTAACCCCAGGAATGGATCTTCCGCAGATCCTTGAAATTAAACTTAAATTTGGCACCATAACCTATTCTTTGGAAAACTTCAAAGGCCTTAATGCATGTTATCTTTGTCATAGAGAAGGGCATATTAGAAGAAATTGTCCATTAATAAAAAAAATTAATAAGGCCTCTACCAATGGCAGCAAGAAGGTTAATAAATTGCTCCAGCCAGATTTTGGAAGAGATGTAAACTATTCATGGGAGACTAAGAATGATGGCCTCTCCTTGAGGATAGATTACCAGAATAAACTGGCCACCTCTTCAAAAGAGGATGCCTCTAGAAATACAGAAACTATGACTACTCTAACTCAGGAGTTGAACACATCCATGGATAATAACTATGAAGAGGAGATGGACATTAATAATAGTAGGGAATGTATTTCACCTTCCCGTCAAAATGAATTAAAAGAGCCTACTAACAATGGCAAGCTTAATGCACAACAATTGGCATTACATAAAATAAGGCAAGTAAAACGGCTCGAGGTAAACAATATTAATTCGGTGAAAGAGATCTAATCATTTAATGATAAATATTTTAGAGATATGGATTTTTTTGGTATAACAAAGGAAACACAAATAATGAATGCTCATAATAATTTAGGGGAATTGATCCCTGAGAATCGTGGGGTTTGCTCCACTACATTTGTTGATAATTTAGAATCTTTGAACTCTGGCAAAGAGACTAACATGGTTGAGTTATCCCAACCTGTGGGGGTTGAGATTGAGTCGAGGCCGAATCTAGAATACAACACTATGGCTCTTGTTGATGGAATTGACAAGGAGGATGAATCTCATATTTCAAAGTTGGCAATTTCAACTATTAACTCCCTTGATGGGGTGATCAGTTCAGATGGGTTCACCTCCCAATCGGGCAAGGATTCTACAGATGACCTAGGGATTCTCTCTACTAGGGAAACCATTGACGGGGAAGGAGTTCCTATTGAGGTGCTAGTTAAAAAAAATAGGAGATATAGAAAGAAGAAGGGTTTGGATGGTGCAAAATTGTAGGAGAAGGAAATTAATCCCCTTTTGAAAGATAAAAGAAAGAAACTTAGTGGATAATTCTTCCACCCAATGCAAAAAGAATTGAGGCAAAAAATAAACTTCCTAAATGCTAAGTTGATAATTTTAGGAGTGATAGAGCCCCCCTAATTACTGAACAAAAGAATGGAAGGTAATCTGGAAGGATGCCTCCCAATTTGTGACCAAGCATGAACAGGGGAAGGGAGGGGCTATTATTCTAATGACCAACAACTAGAGCCAATATGTGGTAGATTTTGGTGTCTCTCCTTGCAATAGGGTTGTATGGGTAATTATGAAGAAGAAAGAGGATTGCTTTGGTATTTGTTCAATTTATTCTCCTAATGACTACAAAGACAGGGTCTTGCTCTAGAAGTGGATGTTCAATCTACAAGACATCCCTTGGATTCTCGGGGGTGATTTTAATTTTGTTGAAAAAGAAGAAGACAAATATGGAGGCATTGGTCATGTCTAGAAGGATTCTGAGAAATTTCATTGGCTGAGATTAAAATCTAAGGGTGATCCCACAAAAGTGGTTTACAATTTTTGGCCAAACTGGACACTGAAATTATTATTTTTAACTAAATCTTCACATTCGGGCACCTATAGCAGCTAAACCATGAAGAATTTGAAGATGATGAAAACTAGAGTCTCGTCACATTTTGTCTGTAGATTCTAAGAATATTTTTTTCAAAATTTTTGGAATCAGATTGTACCTCTTTTTCCATCTCCCACGAAAACTATTTTTTTTCAAAAAATAACATTTTAAAAAAGTGATGCACACCGTATAACGCATAACCTTTTTTCCATGAAGGATAAAATTCTAATTCTTTTGAATTTAGATTCATAACTCTGGTATCTAGTGCTTCCACTTGGTTAGATAGTTTTTTATTGGATATTTTTTCTTTAATCAAGTTTTGAAATCAAACCAATTACAATTCAGACATAGCGCGACTGTATAACGCATAACTTTTTTTGTAAATATCGAAATTCATTTTCTTTTTTGTTGGATCAAGGACTTCAATATCTGGTGCACTCATATTTTCAAAAAAAAAATTGATAATCTGCTATTTTTCCACATGTGCAGAACAGAGACCTTCATTTTCGATAAAAACCTATGTTTAATAAAACTAAAAAAGCAAATACATAATAAAACCAAAACATATAAAAATTATATTCATTGGATAGCTCATTCCAAGGACTACCTGATTCCAATTGGGTTTGTGAAGATTCATCCATTTTCATCCTCAACCCGAGCTCGAAGTGCCAAAATTCAAGGTTTTTGTGTCTCAGGGGGGATGAGGAATAAGGGGGGTTTGAATGAACCCCTAGGGGTTCGCTTGAACCAGGGTTCATTCGAACCCCCCTTCTATAAGGGGTTTTGTTGTATTTTTTTGCGGGAAAGCATTAAAAGGGTTCACCCGAACCCAGGTTCTAGCGAACCCCTGATGGGTTCGGTCAAACCAATAGGTTCGTACGAACCCCTAAAATCAAGTTTTTTTCCATGCATTCACTTTTTGTGAGTTTTCCTTCCTCACTTCAATTGTAAACCACTATTGTGGCTTCACCCCTAAGCTAAGTCTTGAGGATCCTATTGAAGGCCAGAAGGAGTGTAAAGATATTTAGTTCACTTGGTCTAATTATCAGAAAAATGGGAAGAGAGTTCTTTGTAGGATGGATAAGGATGGATAGGTTTTATATTAATAAGTCCTTCTCTACTACCCTAATCAAGGATAGTTGCAAGGTGGAGGTTACTCCATACTCCCTCTCTGATCATCATCCAATAAGGGAAAAAATTGTGCTTAAGAATGGTGTAGCACCTAATGCAGGCTCCAAAAATGGATTTTGTCTTAATACCAGCCTTCTTAATGATGAAGATTGTAAAAATGCTATAACCTCTCTCAGAGCTATTAATAAGTGGTTACATAGATCTTTATCTCCCATTGAGAGATGGGACTTGAATGTTCAAGGTTGGAAGATTATTTTCCAAACCATAGGGAAAAAGAAGGCAAAGGACATAAGGAAAAAGGAGACTATCCTATAGGACAGCCTTTTCAAGGCTAAATCAAAAGTTCAAAACTACCCTGATGACAACTCCTTAGTGGATAAACTTACTGTTGCTAGAGATAATCTTAGGAGATTTCAAACCAACAAGGTTAAAGGAATGAAAATTAGAGCCAAAATGAATTGGCTAGAAAATGGTGACAAAGGAACAAATTTTTTTTCCAGATATTTAAAGGAGAAACAAGCCAGAGAATTGATTGACTAGAACAATGTAGATGGTAATATTCTTGTGAAACAAGATGAAATAAGAGAGTAAATTTTTCTTTTCTATCAGAGCCTTTTCACTTTTGAAGGGGGTAATGAGGCCTGCTTTTAGGCTAGGCAGTATATCAAGGGGATCATACCCAAATGGATTAGTAAGGAGGAAAATTTAGAGGTGAATAAAGAAATCTCTAAGGAGGATATTAGGAGAGCTATTCTCTCCCTAAGAAATGACAAATCTCCAGGACCAGATGGTCTCCCTACAAAATTTTACAAATCATTCATTGACTGAGCATGTGATGATATGTATCTAGTTTATAAAGAGGCCTTTAAGAAGGGATCCCTTGGTAAAAATATTAATAGAGGAATCATTAAGTTGATTCCTAAAGAGGGGGATAAAACCCTTGTTAAGAATTGGAGGCCCATTACTCTCTTGAATGTCTCTTATAGAATATTGGAAAAAACACTGGGGGAGAGAATGGCTAGTATTCTTCCCATTATTATTAATTCAACTCAAACTGGTTTCATTAAGGGGAGATATATCTTGGAAAATTTGGTTACAAGTTGGAAGGCCATGAATTGGGCCAAGAATTCAGGACAAGATGCAACAATGCTTTTTTTGGACTTTGAAAAAGCCTATGATAGGATTGAATGGGACTTTGTGCTTCTGGTTCTTGAAGCATTTGGTTTTCCAAGCATTTTTTGTTCTATGGTTAAGACTTTATTTCAAGATGCTTCTGCTAAAGTGGATGTCAATGGAGTTCTTTCTTAGGAGATCCTACTTGGGAGATCAATAAGGCAGGGTTTCCCTCTTGCACCTGCCCTATTTTTTATTGCCTTTGATGCTCTTCATTATATTTTGAGGGATAGCTCAATGGTCCCAAGGGTAAGAAGTATAAGGTTACTAGACTTGAATGAAATCATCAACCTCTAGTTTGCTAATAAAACTTCTATTCTTTTACAACTTGATGAGGATAATTTTGCAGTTCTAATGAAGAAGCTTGAGACTTTTTGTTTTTCTTTAGGGGCAAAAATTGTACCGAAAAAATCTTACCTTCTTGGGTGGAAAGATAAGCCTCCTGATTGGGTGAGCAGGTATGATATTCAATGGGGAGGTCCTTAGAGGCTTCTGAGATACCTTGGTATCCTGTTTACTATTGAGCCTAATCTAAAAGAAATGTGGTGCTGGATTAGAGATAGAATTGAGAAGAAATTAACAAAGTGGAATAAACATTACCTCTCTTTTGCTAGGAGGTTCCAGATTTGTCAAAAAGTTTTGTCTTCCTATAGCATTTATTTTGCCTCTGTTTGGTTTTTTTGCCCTTACCAAATTAATGCTATTCAAAAAAGAATAAGGGAATTTATGTGGTCTGATGGTAAAGGGAGAAGGAAAAAGCATTCTGCCAAATGGGAATGGTGTACCATTTCTAAGATACGAGGTGGTTTGGGGTTAAAAGATTTGAGGATTCAAGGCATAGCTTTGGCAACTAAATGGGTGATTGGAGCCTTGGATGGTGAGGAACCATGGAAAGTGCTCATTAGATGCAATATTGCCAATGTTGTGCCTAAACATGCTAAATTCTAGAAGCTCCTTCCTTTCAATGATATTCTTAGTTGTGAGTGGCCTATGTCACAGGTTGCAGTATCCAATGTTTTTAGAAACTTATGGAAGCCTGGGAAATTGTCAAAAAGAACTTATCCAACTGCCACTTCACCAAGGGTGATAATAGGGTCATCTTTGCCAATAGATTTATTTGGTGGAATCTAAAAATAAGGGAAAGCCCTTGGCTCTAATTCAAGGTTGCTCTGCTAAAATTTGGGCTCTCAAAGGGATTCTTTGTTTTAATGATGTTTTGAATAATGGGAAATTGAAGGACTAGAATGACCTAAGTGCAGAATTTAACATCCCTCAAAGTAACTGGAGAACCTACACGATGTTGAGAGAGGCTTGTGGCCATCTCAACTTTTCAGTTCAAACCAAAAATGATTCCCTCCACTATAAAAAATTCTTGTGGCATAATGGTAACAAAATAATGAATGCTAAAGCTAAAGATTTTTACATAATGCTAACTGAACAGGTGGATATTGCTAAACATATGAACTAATCTTGGCAAATGAATCTGAACAAAGATCAATGGCAAAAAATATTTTTGAAAAATTGGCAGAAAGAGTTAGAGGCTAAAAAGGCCTGCTTTAGATGGCTTTTGATTTTGTAGAGGCTCCCTTATAAAACCAATACAGATGATGTTGATATGTGCTCTTTATGTAGGAAACCTGAATCCTTATATCATAGTTTCTTTGATTGCATTTTTGCTAAGGAAATTAGGAACACATGTTATGAATTTCTCATAATACTTGGGGGAACAATGGGGGTATATCTCTTGTGAATATGCTTTTTCTTTCAAAATTGCAAAATGATTAAAATTGGTGCTCTATTCTGGCATATCCTTTCAACTGAAATTTTGTGGGAAATTTGGAAAGCTTAGAATGAAGATCAATTCCAAGGTAGGAGAGATTGCTTACTGATTCCTACAAGGGACTCATATTTTATAATGTTGCTATGCAGGTTTTCATCACCGTGGAGTTGTCAAATGACAAATTTTGGAAGTATTTGGAAAACAGAGAAATTTCTATTGATATTATGGAAGCCAAATATGGTCATATGTGGCAGGAAGGCCACCTTGGGCAGAGGTTTTTCTAAGGGCTCTTCAGGGCTTTAGAGATGAACTTAAAGAAGATCAAAAGACCAATCCTAGTCTAAACAAAGTTAAAGAGGTGGTTATTGTCCTGATGGAGCAACAGAAGAACAAAGTACCTGACTTGTCAGTTGAGGAGGTTAATGCGGTTGAGGCACTGGTGGCTCTTAGTGATGTTGATAGTTCTACTCAATCTGGTTAATTTCTGGCCAGTGATATCCTTTTTGTTTTGGTTCCTTTGTATATGGGTCTAGTACATATGGTGATATCTCTTTTGTTGTATATTTGTAAATTTTGCTCTCAGATTTTGATGTAATTTTTGGGTAGTACCTGAAAATGATGGTATAAGGTTGTATTTCTCTTTGATCCATGATAGGTTGTCTTTTTTTTGCAGGTCCTCATTGCAGTGCATGGTTGATACTCTGATACTTTTTATCTGAATCGCAATGTACTATCTCTATATATTTAATATAAAAAAAAAGTCCAAATTAAAATTATTCTAAATAAAATATACTAAGAATTTTATCAACCTCAAACAAGAATATTCCAACTCCTACACAAGACAATGAACTGTAAAAGAGTGTCACCCTTTTGAGATAAAAATTATGAGTGAAAAAGAAAGTGAAGACAATAATGATCAAAGTTGGAATGAGAATTGGGACCAAGACCAAGGGAAGGGAAGAAGAGTGGAGTTCAAGGATTAGAGGTAACTCATGACTTGGAACTTTTTTTCAAGGCTTCATTCCATCTAGGGTTCCAAATGTAGGAAAAAGGGAGATAATGAGATCAAGAGTCCAAGAAGGATGAGAAACTTGGAAAATGGTTCCAAGATCCTGAGTTCATCTATAAACTTGAGGCCTGACAAAGAAGCACATAACCATAAAAAGTGTGTGGGTCAAGGCATGAGGAGAACCCAATACTTGGAAGTTAAGAATTAGGTTCCAAATCTACATGCTGGCTTGTGGCCTAAGAAGCAAGAAAACACAAAAAAATACTAACACTCAAGACTTTATTGCAATGACAACCATAATAAAAGAGCTCACTTAGAATTTTTTGGATTGATTATCAAATATTGGGTCAAATAGATTTTTGACAAAATATAAGTGAAGGACTCAAACAAAATTTGACATTATCAAGATTGAGTCTCAACAAGGTCTCCCTTTTCCTACTCATATGGTCCTAATGACTTAATGATTTGCCTACTTTTATTTTATTTTTCAACTTAATTTCAAGTTATGATTCATTCCATCCACTTTTTATGTAAAATAATGTATTACATTTTTGTAAATTTATATAAAAATATACAATACTATTCATCATAAAAAATGCTGATTGAAAAATACATATAACATTATGTTATTTAAATAAGATTAAATGTTTAATAAAAACTAAAGTTTGTTTTGCTACTTCTGATTTGATTGTGTGATCCGAAACGTTGAAAAAACTAACACACAATCAAATCTAGAAGTAACAAAACTAATTTCATATAGATTGTGGAAATCTAATCAAACACCCAAATTCAAATTACTCTCAATAGAATATACTATGAATCCCATCAACCTCTAAGACAATGAACAATAAAAGAGTGCCACACTCACAAAATATGATCTTACAAGATAAAATCTAAAGAGAACTGAAAAAGTTTGTTGTCTTGAGAGAACTAGAAATCTGGTTTAAATCAAGAGACTAGTAAATAGAATTCTCTCGAAGGAATGAAAATCAGATGTACCGTATGCTTTTCAATTTAGATAAGGCCGAGCTTTTCCTCTCAATCAATAAAGTGAATGAATCTAAGCCAGACAAAACTTAAGGGCAGGGAATTTCCCAGAAGAAATATATTCTTCTGCAACGATGAATGTACATAAAGGTTAAAAACCATATTCATAAAGCAAAATATGATGTTGAAATCTCCTAAACAAAAGAGCTGAATAGATTGATAGTTTTAATGGAAAGAGTGTTATATGAAAAAACCAAAAAAAATCTGTCTTGCAAGCTTTTAGATAGCTGTCTTTTTCTCTAAGACATTGTGTCTTGCTATAAAATCTTCTTTCAAAATGGTGAAGCCCAAAAAATCAGAGCACTGTACTGTTTACATTGCAGTCAGTGGCATTCATTTGCTTGTGAGTCTTTTCATGTTCTTTCTCTCTCTCTCTCTGCCATAAAGATTTGGCTGTGTTATTAGATAATCTTTAGAACTTCTTTGCATTCATATTGAACACGTCTACTATTAACATCATTCAGTACAGTCGGTGGGGTTGTTATTAACTGTTGACGACCAAGACAAAAACATGGATGATTATCTCCAAATAAATAATTTTATGTATTTTATAAATAAATAATCAATTACATATAAATATAGAATAAGTTTTGCAAATTAATATTTTTTTAAATAATCTCAAAACATGTTGTTTTTCAATTTGATCCTCATTGGGCATCAAGTAATTGGGAGATTCCCTCGTGGTCACGATAACTTGGGCCCATCCAACCGCAACAAACAATTTTTTCAAGTGTTTTTTAACTACAAAATAAAAAAATTTAAATAAAATAAAATAATTTCTAAATCTAAAGTAAAACAAGTGTGACATACTGGCTGGTACTTATAGTTTTGTAGGTTTGAAAATAAATAAATGTAAGTTTTATTAATGTGAATAAAAATAAATGTAAGTTTTGTTAATTATAGTGTTTTAGTATTGTTAATTAGTTCTTTGCATGACCTAACCTTGATCTTAACTCACACTCTAACTCTAACCCTATCTCTAGCCCTTACTCTAACCTTAACAATAAATCCTAAACCATTATCCTAACCCTAAACCTATCTCTAACCCTTACCATAGTTGTAACACTAATCATAACTATAAACCTAACTTTAAACCCTAAATGGTTAACCATAATCATAACCCTAACCTTGCCCTAACCTTAACCACATCCCTAATTATAACCAAAAACCCTAACCCTAATCTCATCTATAATCTGAATCATAATTGTAACTTTAAACCTAACCCTAAACCCTAATCTAACCTAATCCTAACCCTTTTTTCTCATAACCCTAACCCTAAGTCTAACCCTAACCCTAACTCTAACACAAACAATAAGCTCTAAACCATAATCTTAACCCTAACTCAAACCATAATATAAAATGAAAATATTTAAATATCTAATCTAGAAATATTGAAATTCTCTAAAAATTGCTTCTATTAATTTCATTTAAATATTGAAATGTTCATATCTTTAATATAAATTAATGTTATGCATTTTGATAAAAAATGAATTTTATAATTTTTATTAATTTAATTTAAATATTGAAATGTTCATATCTTTAATATAAATTAATGTTATGCATTTTGATAAAAAATGAATTTTAGTTTCTAAATTTTTAATTTGAATAACAAATCAAAAAATTTGATGACAAAAATATATAATAATATAATACATTATTATGGTAGCATACCTGAGGACAACTAGATGTTTCCTTAGAGTGTTGTGACACTGCAATGGTGCGGGTTTAGCCTATGCGTGGGGTGTTGACTGGCTCGTGCAACTGGTTGTGGTTGTGGGCAGTGTTTTTTGCCGGTGTGGGTGTGTGGTAGGGCTACGGTGACCCTCTATTTTTTGCAGGTTGCCTTGTTTTTGTATTTTTCTTGTTGTTTTTTCCCCTTCAAGTTGTGGTTGGTCCCTTTTTTGTGGGCTTTGTGTGGGTTTTTGGCTATGTGGGCTGCATGGTCCATGCAGGGGGTTTGGGGGACCCTTGGTTGCTTTCTTTTAAAGAGGCTATCATTGACAGGGACTCATCATCCTCTGGTCATGAGGAGGCTATTAATTTCCTCTTGTATGTGATAGAGGAGTCGAAGAACAACCAATCTCAGTGTTTTCAGTCAAAACCCAATGCCCAGATGTTTAGAGAGATGTAAAGATCGCCCGGTGTTGGCGATCAACCTAGAAGATGTTGCTGAGGATGTGCTATATCTATCTGAGCATGCACTAATCTGCAAATTTATGTGGGTTCATATTTCCTTTCCCTTTCTATAGAATTGGATCCAAAAAAATTGGAACCCTAAAGGAGACTTGGAAATAATTTTGGGAGCTAATGGTTATTTTTTGTGGTCTTCTCTTGAATTGTATACCATAATGCGATTTTTTAAGGGTGCCCATATTTTCACAATCAAGTGGGACTTTTCATCAAACCATGACATCTTAGGGGGTTTGATCTGTCTAAAGAGCTTCCATTAAGGATTCCTATTTGAATTCGCCTACCTTGCCTTCCAATGGAGCACTCTATTGTTGTTGTTCTAGGGAAGGCCTAGGGGCCCTCCTGTCAGACTCTAGATCGAAGGGTAACTTCCTTTGCTCATTTGTGTGTGGAAATTAATTTAAATAACCCTCTTTTGAAGTTTGTTGAAATTAGGCTAGGAGGTATGTGTTGGATTCAATAGGTGGATTATGTAGCACTAACCTTTTGCTATCATACTTGCCATGAATATGAGCATTTACAAAGGAATTTCCCCAAGCTACATGCTAAAACTCATCAGCCTCAACCAAGTGTGCATGTGCAAATAGCTCTAAAGCAAAAGAAAAAGCTTCAATTCAGAATGAGGAGCCTTATTCAAATGGGTTTATACCTATAAAATCTTGGTTGAGAGCAAAGGTGCCAAACTGCCAAAACAAAGCCACACTTAGAGAAGCCTCTGGTAACATATTTGACGTGCTTGAAATTTTTGAGTTAGATTCAATGGAAGTACATGATCTCAGCTTTGGGACCCAATTTTTTTAAAATGGTCTATTAAAAAATAGTAAATTGGGGAGTTACTTCTCCTTGCTTCAACATGACCAATAATACCTCATGTGCATAGTGATTACTATAAAATTTACATATTCACACTTTCTCCAATGATAAGGAACCTCCTTAAATATAATAGAAAGGGTGGTAAAATACCTTAAGGGGAATTAAAGTCACACCTATTCAAGAAATGATTCATAGATAATTAATAATCTAATAGTTATTAGACTATAATTATTTTAAATGGAGTATTCTTAATAAAGCATATAATATATATGATTTTATAACCTTATATTAAAAAATCTATATAAATGTTATAAGTGTATGATCCATAATAAAATTATGTTCTAATACTCCCCTTTAATGTTAATAAGAGCCATCACATGCCATTTTTCTTAAAAGAAAAAATGAAGTACAACACTAATGTAGATCTTCTTTGATAGTGTTAAAAGGGAACACAAATATATGTCAAAATGAAGAGCATGTATTGTAGATTGCATTAAAGTTTTTTTTTCATAATTTATAATCCTAGTGTTTTAAAAATATGTTATATGAAGTCTTATAAAAAAAATATTGGAGCTCGAGTATACTCAAATTATCCTCACCTCAAGTTCATTACATAGTTCTCATAGATTTACAAACAAAATAATCTTACAATATTCTTATAGAACTTAGATTATGCCTAAAGGTCTTATATTATGACTATTAGGAGTTACATAATTCCTAGAGGACTTAAAGATGCCAAAGGACTTACTAATTCCTAGAGGTTTTATGTTATTCTTGTTAGGACTTTATTATGCATGTTAGGACTTAAATATGGATTTAGCCACTAGGTGGTGTCATTGACATGCAAACTACCCCTCATTGGAATCACCTTAAGGCCAATCATTGATATGAATTTGGATAATTTTGTACTACACAATGACTTTATAAAAAATACACAACTTGTTTTTTAGGATTCCCATATTGATGATAAATATCTCTTTTTCATCTTTTCTCACGTATGAAATGAGATTGAATTTCAATAGGTTTATATCTTTGATAATGAATAATATTATTAACAAATGCAATAAAAAATTGATTATCATATAGGAGTGTGGTACTATGATTTAATTCCACTTTAATTTATTTTAGAAGTTATCTAATCTAGATAGCTTCTCTAGCTGCTTTATAAGCACTTCAATATTCAGCTTTTGTTACCAATAATTTTTTTACAACTCCATGTGATTGCACTTGTTCCAATTTTAAACACATATCCAAGAGTGAATTTATGATATATGGAATCCTTTCTTTGGGATGAACTTTCCATGATTTTTAATGTGCATTTCTCTTGTTCTTTGTAGTAATAAATGAGAGTCTTTGGTAAGAGTAAAATAAATCTAGTTATCATTTGGTAAGGTTGTAGTTTTACTAGTACCTAGATGAAAATATTCCATAAATCTTCAAAGCCATATTGATTCCTTTTGGAGCTAATTTTGCATTTATCTTTTTGACTAAAAAATATATAAGATAGCCTTTGAAACATAAAAATATGGTGGTCCTCTAAGCTTAGTATCCATAACCTAGGTCCATTTCCACATTTTTTATAAATTTCATTAAGATATAGATCACAAGGTGCAAGAGATTGACTTTCAGACCTGAAGGTGAGCCAATCAGACCTGGATCTACATCTGATAGGGGATTGGAATTGATTAGAAATATTTTTGAGATAATTAAACTAATGATCTTATATTCCCTAATATTAAAAATGCAAGACCCCAAAAACTGAAAAATGGAAACAACATCTTACTAGTGGATTTGGGAAGTGTAGAGGACAACAAATATGGTCAAAAGTTTTGGTTTTAAGGTGCCTATAAGGACTCATTCACCCATGGGTGAATGGGTCTTTGTATAGAGGTTTAGATCAAATTTTTGGGTCCTCTGGTACAAGATCCGAGCTTCTGTTTGCCACTGGTCTCATTGTTGAAAAGTCAGAAATAAACGTTGCAACTAAGTTTTCATGGCTTGACAACAATGAATACAACACAAAATTTATTCTTTGAGATCTCTTCAATTATTCTTCAACCTAAGACTTGCACATACACAAAGAGAGAGAAAAATTATTTGTTTGAATGGGGATCTGCCTTAGTCAAACCCCATGTTTGGTAATTAAACCTTGATAGAAAGAAATAATGACAAAGGAGAAGGAAATGATGAATTAACACTTGCTTATTACAACTCACCAAACCTTCAATGACTTCCCTTAGAGGAATGAAGACAAACACATCACTCTAAGGATTGGATCTTGCTTAAATTGACTTGATTGATTGCTTGAATATTTACTTGAATGCTTAAAAACCTACATCACAATGTTAGCCTTCAAAACATAACAAGAACACACATGACTTTGACATGATGTTAGGATCTTGATTGCTATTGTAGATGACTGATAATGCTGCCCTTGAATGCTCTTGAAAATAATATTTTTTCTTGTGAAGTTCACCTCTTGCTAGATGATTTCAAATGATAAAAATAATGTATTTATAGGTGTTTATCTAGTTTCCCAAAAAATAGATTCCAAAATCAGACAATTGCAAGTTGAATTTGAATAATTAAAATGTCGTGAAAACATATTTTAAAATGGGTCTTAGGACTTAAAGGGGACCCATTCGCCCTTGGGTGAATGGGTCTTGGCCTATAAGTCTAGGACACATATATTCCAAGGTGATTAAGATATTATTTCATTAATTAAATGTTGGTTCCCCTTTCGGAAAATGGGAAAAATAAGGCTTTGGAATGCATAATTTGGCAAATTAGAAGCTTAATTAAGTCTAATTAATTAGGGGACCCAAACATAGTGTGAAATTGTAAAGGTATGCAATTTCCTACTCTACAGCCTTTTAAAAGTATTACACCATCCATGTAATAGCACCAACATCATTAATTTTGAAGACATCTAGTCTATGGAAGATTTCCTATAAATGGAATCACTAACATTGTTAGTAACACAATAATCAAATAAAGTTTATTCTTGGTGTGGGAATAATAAATATCATGATTAGTTATATGCAATTATCATATGCCAATGAGAATATAGCATTTCTCATAAATCTAGAATAGTCAATTTAAATGTAGATAATTTGATAATTATTAACGAGATCATATATGATATTTTCATGAACATAAGTATGAATAATTTTTCATGTTTCTTTTGAAAAGAAAAAATTCATGATTTATAATAATGATCTATAAAATATTTAAGCAATGAGTGAACTATTCTTTCCATGTTTTCTCCTCAGATAGTTCACCAGGGTGACAACCACCCATTTACAAATAGGTGAATTATACCCAAGAATTTTTTAAGGATACATGAAGCTCATATTAATACAAATTGTATCAAATATTTGTAAACAAATATCTTTACAATTTAATGAATCATTTTAAAGTGGTGAAGAGATTCATGAAACAAATAAATCACTTCCCTCAATAATTCATCAACTTAATTTTTATGGTGTATATAAAATACATGGAAATATATGGAAAGAACACTTGAATCATATGAAATACATGGTACTTTAGCTTGCATTTCACTTCCAGCAAGAATTTAATATTAAATTCCAACTCTAATAAGCAAAATATTAACATGCATACAATGCAAATGTGAGCATATAAAGAAAACTAAGAGAAGATTCATACCATATGACATGAGGGGATAAATATATTTGAAAATTTATAAATATATTTTGAAGTGGTTATAGAACTTTATTTGTGTTAGACTCAAATATTTAGGTTAAATAATCATTTGACTACTGATATGAACATCAAAATATCAACCTTATTGATCTCAAAGAAAGCATAATTATATAAATATTATAAATTATGAGAAAATGGAGATTAGTATTCCAAAATCACCCATCTTTATCAAGTAATAGATTTTGATCTCTATGATGTACATTCATGACTAGCACCAAAATATGAAACAATGTTGAATTCTACAATGTAAAATATGTGCAAGAAATAATTGAAGAACCAATCACTTACAATAGATGATTTGATAAATTACAAGTATACACCATCTCTCGTAACATTGTGAAACAAGGCATTGCAGACAACCCCCTTTAATCTAATACTCTTCATATCTTCAAATATTGTGCAAACATGTATTCTCAAGGATGTGATTCACAAGGAAATAATACATTATTATATTGGTCATAAGCAATATTATTTTCATACATGCAAAACTCTTGATGATAAGTTTATTTACATGTATGTCAAGTGTGAAAGTTGGATGATTGTAAAGTATTTGAAAATATGACATAAGGAGACATCTCATAGAATATATGGAATTCATCATGAGATAATCACACTACTTCATCATATGTAAACAATAGTTTACCATTGCAATCCATTTATATTTGAATGTACTCCTAACATTTGTCAAAATGAAAGTTTTGGAACATAATATGAAAATTACCAAGATTTATGTTTGTCTTAGAACCAATATTACAATATAAAGATGAAAATAAAAAATTCAATACTTATGTACTCACATGCATAGAATGCTCAAGTGATTTTATTTAACTCTAAGCAAAATATCACCTTGATGATCAACACAATTCGTCCTATATGAAAAAAAACATTATCCATGACTCTCAATGACAAGCATGGAGACATTAAAAAGGCAAATCAATGGCAATCTTATGGAAATGGCAATAAATTAAAGACAATACCTAATGTTCATTGCAATCAACGGAAGGGACAAAGCTACAGCCGCCTTTGATTTTTCTACCTCCTTTGAATCTTGTTATACTATTTTGAGTTTAACAATACCTTAGCAAGCAAGCAACCATAGAAAAATAGACGGAGCATCCAAAATGCACAGGCTTTTTCCTCTAATAAAATATCATTTCCAAACGGGGGAATTATCTTTTGGCGAACCCATCTGATCATCAAAATATATTATAAAGAGGAAGATGATATCAACGTGCCAACAAATATTAGGAACCAAAGCTGGGCGATGTAAATGATATGATTAAATTGCGAAAGGACAAATGCTATCATAACAAGTATCGAGGGAACCAAGCTAATTTATATATACCAAATCAATGAAATTTGAAGCTTGACAATTTAAACGAGATTTGGCATTTCCAAGGCTCCGAAAACGATATTTCCAAGATATTTGTTAATTCTTGAATGTATTGTTTAAATTATATTACCAGTTTTTGTCATATAATTAATTTGGATCAGGTGAATTCATCGTCAGCAATTCATCGCAAGAAAATTCATTGCAATGAAAATTCACCACCAGCAATTCACAGATATCAAAAATTTCAAAATCTTGGAAATATATATTAAAAATGTTAATGTGATGAATTTTTGGTGGCAGTGAATTTTCCTCGTGATGAATTTGTCATGGCGATGAATTTTCTTATGGTGAATTGCTGATGGTGAATTTTTACGGAACCAGTTAGCTGGTTATGTTATCATGGAGCGCTATTTATATTCCTCCAACGCAAACGACAGTGCTTTGAGTATGAAGCTTAGATAATAATAATCCTCATTTGAAGACTGAATATTTTATAGGAAATTCAAATAACTGTGTTGCCACATCATTAACCACCCTCCTATGGCTTGGGGTTGATGAGGAATTTTGTGAAAGAATTCGTTCATTGATTCTTGTGACACGGTTTGCAGTATTTAGGAGTTTGGTTGAAAGATCATGATTTATGATTATTTTATTCATGTTAAAAAATATGTTTTCTAATTTTATAAAAGAATTTGATCTATTAAAAGGAGTACAATTTTTTATAAAATAGGCATTTTAAAAGGTTCTGTGATTTTAATTATAAGAATATTGTAATTCTAAGAATAATGAAATAATTTTGAATTAATTATGACATATAATATTATAAATATACACTATACATCACTTAACAATCAAATAGATAGTAGTCACAATCCTATGCTATATAAATATGTAAGGGGGAAAAAAACTAGTATGAAAGTTCTCTTAATATCAGCTATAAAAAAAATGACCGAGTTTCCTAACTTCTGTTTTAATGAATTGATTTTAAAAGAATAAAAAAGACACAGCAGATGCATTGCAAAATGACCTTGCATATGTGTTGATTAAGCATACTTATATTGTAGCATCAATCAACTAGGCTAACCCTATCAACTAAACTAATTTTTACTTCAATGCTGAAATTTTTCGAACTTAAATAAAATTAATTAAAATAGAATAAAACCCTTACATTACTATGTTATGTTATTACATTTTAAACTCAAACATATTTTTTATATAATTTATTATAATAAAAAAATGTAAAATAAAAATTTAGAGGCCTCTAAAATTATTGTGATTTTTTATGTCATCTATAATGTACACACTCATTCTAATGGTCCCACTCTCCAATTTACTTTGTCATGATGATCTAATTGTCTTGCTATGCACTCCATTATTGATGCCATTATATGGACTCTTTTATCTTCCACATGCTTCCAAGTATCAAGTGGCTCCATTTGTCACATCATTCCAAATTTCTTCTCTTAATGTCACTTCTTATCATCACGAATCCCTCTTCTCTATTTTAACATATGAAGATATTTGTGTTCACTTTGAAAGCAATTTGGAGGTGGACAATTTGAATGAGCTATTTGAGGAGACAAGGCTTCACAAATTCATGGACATTGAAAAAAATGAAAATGTATTAATTTTGTGTCTCTTGATCCCTTAGACTATTTGACCTCATGGACATCATTAATATATCTTCATTCATTTCGCATTTGTTCCTTGTTCGAATAGGTGAATTCTCCTTCCACATGTTTTCATGTATGATTATGCATTATTTCCAAACGATTCTCATATCTTCCACCTTTTACAACATTTCACATTTCTTTCACACTTTCTTGTACAATTTCGTGTTTCTCCCACGTGATCTCACTATCTTGCATACAGTTTCCTTGATAAAATAGATACACCAATCATAGGAACGTTTCTTCCTCAAAATTTTAAACACAAATCACACCTATTCACTCTACTTATCCCCATAGAATGGTCCATCAAACAAAAAATACGTATATAAAGAGTTTTTATGAAGTGTATTGGTCTTGATTTCAAGCCTATATCTGATGGTCATATGATTGTATTTAATGATTTTTGTCATAAAATACAATTGAAAATTTGAAAATATTGAATGAAATAAAATGATAAAATTTTAAACGTTTCATCAAAAAATTTATAAGATTATAATAGAATATAGGTATATCTGAACTATAATATATTTTTCAAAACTAAAATATCCAAGAAAATTTTGAATAAATAGGTAGTCATCACAAAATATTAACTTGACAACCACCAAAATTAAGCCAAGCGCAACATCTTTAGACTTTTTAAAAAATATTTTTCTTTCCCGGTTTGCTTCTCGCACCCTCTCTTGAATTTAAGGTATCTTGAATATATTAAGCTTTTGTTTTCATTCTTTTAAAAATCATGATGGAATATTCAGCCTCCCTATCGTAAGTTCTTTTTTATATCTATGTAATGGAACTGTGAAACAGACGCTTGTTACTAGTTTGATTTTTCAATGTTTATAATTGTTCAGTGATGAGGCGAGGCTGTTAAAGAATATTGTGAATATTGTATTGAAAGAAATAAGCAATGTGCCATTAGTAGTTGCAAAACATCCAGTAGGACTCAACGAAGCAGTAGAAGACTTTGACAATACACTCCAACTTGCCCAGGTTGATCAGGGTGCACAAATTGTGGGTATTTGGGGCATGGGTGGTTCGGGCAAGACCACACTTGCGAAAGAATTATACAACAAAAGATGTTCATCCATGGAGAGGTCCAGCTTTATTTTTGATATCAGAGAATCCAAAGGGGTGTTGCAAAACAAGCAAATTCAACTACTCAGAGGCCTCGGTAAAAATGAAGCATTTGACAATGTAGAGCAAGGCAAGGCAATTCTAGCACGGCATTTGAGATCTTTTAGGGTGCTCATTGTTATGGATGATGTGGATCATGCTGACCAATTGGATGCTCTGATACCTGTGAAAGAAAGCCTCGTGAGGGGGAGTCTCATCATTGTTACAACACGGGAATGCGGAGTTCTTACATCTTGGGGCATATCTTCCATATATAAAATGAAAGTATTAGATCCATTTAATGCCAAGAAACTTTTTTGTTGGCATGTTTTTTTACAATCCTCTCCTCTTGATGGATTTGAGGAGCTTGTTAAAAAGTTTGTAGAGGTTTGTCATGGATTGCTCCTGTCTCTCAAGGTATTTGGAGGACAGCTATATGGAAAGTCTTGCAAACAATATTGGGAGACTCTATTTCATAAGATTTCAAAGATATTGCCTACTGATATTAAAGAGAGACTCAAAGTAAGTTATGATGCCCTTGATGATGAAGAGAAAGAGGCATTTCTTGACACTGCTTGTTTCTTTATTGGAGAAAAGAAAAGCTTAGCGATTGAAGTTTGGGATGGTTCAGGGTGGAGTGGTCTGTATAGTTGGGAAAGACTTCTAAATAAATGTTTGGTTGAGCTTGATTACAACAATTGCATAAGAATGCATGATCACTTAAAAGATATGGGAAGAGAAATTGCAAATCAGCATTCGCCCTACCGACTTTGGTCACCTCAACAGATTATTAATGTCGACAAACAAATTGAGGTAAGATTAATACTTTTAGAAAACAATGTAAAGAAAAATATCTCCTATCTAAGAAGTTTATTGATCTTACGCTTAAACAATTGTTTAAAAAGACAGTCTCGTTAGCCATTTTTGTAATCAAATTGTCTTAACAACTTACCTGTTTACTCTGTACGTGTTTGAACGGCCAATGATTTTTTTTTCAGAAACTAAATGTCATTCTCTAACAAGGACATTTCCTCCAGTCCAGAATTGTTGCAGAAGCATTCCTCCACTGGCGATGCCATTATGCTTTGTTATATTATAAATTGTGTTTCTCTTAGACAAATGGAAATTTACTTAGACCAAAGTAATGGTGGACTAACTCGGATGATGGAGATAGAGGAGGGTCGATGGGCATTCATAGTTGTTTTCACACAGCTTTCCGGATGTTTCGCTGTGGATGGTCATATCAGAATAGAAGGCTTCTATGGAAAGGAGGAAAAAGTGGAAGTGGAGAGAGGTTTGGCTGTGAGAGGGGAACAAAGAAAACTAGTGGAAGCATTATTGTCACTTTTACAAAGCATTTGAAAATCATTGGGCGAAAAGTGTGGAGTTAATTGTAACACATTGGTCGGAGAAATGTTAAAAATGTACCTCATTAGCTCTTTTCATTCAATGTGGTGTAATTCAAAAAATAACGGTGTAAAAAATTCAACATTCAAATAGAATTTTAAAAAATTAAAAAATATTTAAATTCTCTTTTAAATTAAATATTTGGCAATCTATATATGAGGAGCATAAAATTTAATCTACCAATTCCAATCTTTAGAGACAGTTACCCAATCTATAAAAATTATGTATAAATAGAAGAATAATTTACAAAACTATCAAAAAATAGATTTTAAAAATCAAAGTGTCTGGTGGGCACGTATGGAGGCATGTGTTTGTTGCATGCTTCAAAGTGAGGAAAGAAGGGCATACAAATGGGACTCATGTGGTGTATTTGTTTTAAAATATGGATCAAGGAAAGAATGGCATATAGATGGGGCTAATATGCTCATGAATGAAAGAAGAGAAGTTGGGCTGGTGCAATATATGTGAAATTTGTTTGGTAAAAGGTGTCTAGGCTACTAGTGAAGGAGGCTTAGCGATGTTGCTTCTTCTTTGCATGTTGTATTTACTTCATTTGTTTTTCCATCTTTATGTAGGTTTCTTAGATTCATTCGAAATGGAATATAGGAGAAGGATGCATTTCCAGACATTCTTGATGACCAATAAATGTATGTCATGGAGAAACACTTTCATTGACAGGACCATTAGGTCAAAAGTTGTTTTTGTACAATTTAAAAAAAAAAATACTTATTCTCCTCACATCTTTACATAATTTATCTAGAATGGCTAAGAAGTCCCTGAAAATTAGAAAAAATATAATTTCTGAGCACAATTCTTTCTTTTCACAATCCCCATGAAAGTACTCTATGATGTTCTTTACAAGAGAAAAAACATTATTATTGTACTTGATAGAAACAAGAGTACAATAGAACCTCACTGCAATAAGTTATAACCTTCTAAAGCAAATTACAAATATTATTGGACAATGTGGGTTGTGAGTTATTTCATCTTGAGCAAGTGATAAATAGAAAAATTTCATTTTGAATAATGA
>VDFB02103534.1:16526-31201 GCA_007258455.2 Sequoia sempervirens | reverse complement strand
GAAGAAGTGATGAAATATGAATGGGCAGTCAATGTAATTGTTTTTTTTTGGTTAAGTTGATATCACTAAAGTTTTTTGAATGTCATTGAAGGAGATTGGGAACTCTGAATGCAAATTTGAGTGTTTGAGTTAAGTCTTGTGAAGGATAATGTGAACTAGTGATGAGTAATCAAACAAGGATGTTTTGAGTTTTGTCTAATGAGATTGTGAAAGTGTGTTTTGTCTAAAATAAGTTATTGGGATAGGATGGTAGCAAAAGTAAAAGCTCAATTTTTACCAACAGACTATGCTATTCAAACTTTATGAAATTGCAAGAGTTAAAGCAGAGGGAGATGGATGTGATGTCTTATACTAAAGAATTCCATAGATTATGCATAAGAGAAGGTCACAATGAAGATAAAGTGGAAAGAGTAGCCAGATTTTTGAGTGGTTTAAGGCTGAACATAAGAGATGAAATCAGTTTGAACCCTCCTAAGACAGTGGAAGAATGTTTCCAAATGGTAGTAAGGGAAAAAGATAGGATCAAAAGAAGACAAGAAAGGAAAGGAAGGGGCAGAGGTAACATGAATAGAGGTAGAGGCACAAGGCAGATCAATGAAGAACATGAGAATGCAAGTAAGAACAAAGAAAAAGCACCAAAACCAAGAGGAGGTTGGAGAGGTGGAAGGACAAGTTTCAGACCAAGAAGAGATTACAATGAGTTTGCAAGCAGATGTTATAAGTGTGGCAAGTATGGTCACCCATTCTTCAAGTGTCCAAAAGAGTTTGGATCAACTTCAAGTGGAGGAGAAAAGAAGAATGAAAGAAGAGCTCAAATTGTGCAAGAAGAAGAAGAATGTGAAAGCTCAAGTTCAAGAACTTTACAAGCAACTCCTGAAGTAGGTGAAGTGTTGATGATGAAGAAGCAAGTGTTGAAGACTACCAAAGAGAAAGATCTGATCCAAAGGAGAGCTTTGTTCAGGACAGCCTGTAGGTGCAAGAATAAGGTATGTAGAGTAGTATTTGATTCTAGGTGCACAGATAATATGGTGTCTAGTGACATGGTAGACAATTTAAATTTGAAAAGAATGCCTCTAGAGAAGCCCTCTAGAGTGTCTTGGATTAGTGAACAACAATCTATAATGGTGAGAGAGCGAGCTTTTGTGGATTTTCAAATTGGTCAGTATAAAGATCAGGTTACTTGTGATATCTTGCCCATGAACTGTTGCCACATGTTGCTAGGAAGGCCATAGGAGTTTGATAGGGCAGCTATTTATGATGGAAAGCAAAATACTTACACCATAGTGAAGGAGGGAAAGACATATATATTGACCCCATTGAATGAAGAGCCAAATGAGCATGGAGAGGTTATCATGGTTGGAAAGAAAGAGTTTGTGAATGTTGATGGAAGTAAGGATAAAGGGATAGCAGCCTATACAAAGTTTGATAAAGCTAAGACAGTAGATATGCGGAGTGCAGTTGGTTTGCAGATGGAGAAGAAGAAAAGTGTCTTTATATAGAGGAAAAAAATGAATCAAGGAGTGTCTCAGACTGAGACAGAGCAGATTGAGAGTGGAAAGCCTTTGGAAAGGAAAATAGAGAACCAAGGAGTGTTAGTTGGGGCAATCAGGTGCCCTGTAATGTTGAAAACAGTGAAGGAGCAGTCCATGATTGGAAGGACAGTGGTTAGTGAAATAAGAGGTAACAAACAAGTGGAAGGCTCAAAGATGTTAGATAGTGCAATTGCAGGTGATAGGTTAAGTGCAGGGACAGTCAAGAACAAAGACAAGGTCAAGAGGCATGTGACAAGGCAGTCAATGAAGAAGAAGACAAAGTTAAGTGTGGAACAAAGTGGTTTCAGTAACGATGACAAAAGACAGCAGCAAATGCTTCAAAGGAAGAGAAAGAGAGAGAGTGCAAGACAAGGAGATGAAGAACCAAGGATGGAGCAAGTTGAAGCACCTTTCCAAGAGACTTAGAAAACATTCAAGGGTGGTCGCATGGTGCAGGAGCACCTAATTAGGTTCATTTGAATTTAGTCAAAAATGGTGAGTCCTAGGTTGGTTTAGGTATTTGTAGTCATTTGGTGGGTGTCAATAAGGCCTCATTGACCATTTGCATGTAATTAGAGATCATTTTGTGAAACAATGTTGAAATATTGTAAAAAAATGCCCAAAAGTGCAAGATATGTAAATAGGGCTTATTTTGGGTTTTAGTGAGTCAAGTTGTAGGTCAGGGTAAATAAGATCATGCTTGACCATCAAATAATGCTTTGAGTCATTCTAGTGGTGTGTAAAAGGTCTTGGAGTCCAAAAAAATGCAAAATTTCCAAAAAGTGCAAAAATGTTGCAAAAGTTGTAATTGGAAAACTTGCCAAATTCAGGATGTTCAAGAGTCAAGAGGGATTTGTAAGATGATGGGTCGGTTCTTGAAGGAAGATTCATGTAAAGAATGTATAAAAACATGTATTCCTTCATTGATGAAGGTTGTTGAAACAATTTTGAGGAAGAAATAATAATAAAGACTCTTGTTTTGCATCATTCACTATGTTTTTCCTGAGAAATCCACTTTACCAGTAATTAGTACGACTTTGTACTGAGAATCTATCCAAAAGCTTGTGGAATCAGTGAAGGAGTGGGTTCTTAGTGTTCTAAAGATGATTTGAGCACTTGAAAGTGTTTTAGGAGTTTTTTATTACCTTATTATTGAGATAGACCCAGAATACCCTAAATAAGGGTTTTGAAGCTTAAAAAAATGAACTAGGCCCATTCCACAAACTGTTGTTAATGTGTCCCTGTGGGATGGGCATAAAAATGTTAGTCTAGGTTGGTAGGAAGTTGTTATTGTTCTATATGATGATTTTTTGAGAAAGAACATAGACTGTCCTATGGATTTTGTGAAGAATTGTGAAGGAAAAATGTGGTTTTGAGAGAGAGTTGGAAGAAATGAACTGAGTGGAGGCTGGATGATGATTTTTTGAGTGAGGGCAGACCTTTTAAGAGGTGTTCAAGGTGGTGGAAATTTTGTGTGAGATTGGGAATGGTGACTTTGAATAAACCCTACCATTGAATGGTGAAAACAAGGGTTTCGTGGAGCAGCGGGAATAAGAGAGTTTGGAGTCTTGGAAATAGTTGAAAATGGCTTATTGTGAACTTTCTTAGAGGTCTAAGCAGTTATCTTGGGTTACTTGTAAGTTTCAAGAGTAGTTGTTTTGAAAAATAGGCCTAATTGACCTATTAGGACAGTGGAGAAACTGAATTTTTGAGAGTTTTGTAAAAAAAGAACCCTAGTTGGTTTTGGGGTAAGTTTGAGTTGGCAAAAAGGGGTATTGAATCAGGTAAGAGATTGGCTTGGGTGTGGAGAACTGAGGAGAAAAGTTGCAAGGTTTAGGTCTGCTGACCTACAAGCAAAGAGCAGGGTTAAATTGTGAAGAGTGCATTTAAGGAGTTTATGAATCTGATATATGTTTGATTGTTCTTGAATTGTGTTGAATAGGTTGAAGACCATCCTCCCTTGCATCAGGATTTTTCAAAGGGAATGGCCTAAGAAACCTATCATGTCAAAAGAGGCTAAAAATGAGCTCTAAAGAAATAAGTTGTATTTCTCTTGCAAGGAGCCATGGGAACTTGGTCATAAATGTCTTGGGAAAGGCAAGGTGCACTACATAGAAGTTGTTTTTAATAGTGAAGAATGAAAGTCAAAAAGTGGTTTAGGGACTAAACAAAGTGGATCTAATGAAGAATGTGTTGAGCTAGAGGAGCATTCTCCAAGAGGAGTCAAGGGAGACACTTATGTAATCAAGACCAAAGTCCCTTACAAGGAAGCCCAATCTTGTGACCATAACACACAATAGAAGTAAAAAAGCATAAGACAACTCAATTTCATTAAGTTTATTCAAAAATCAATTACAATATAATTGCTTATAGAGCAATATTTACTTCATTCCATCTTCCTAATTTCACTACGTTTCTCGAGCAACACCCCACTTCTCTAGTGTTCCCTTCACAAAACTTTGTTCATGGTGGTTGTAGCTATCAATATTCGTTTATGTACATGTCCAGCCTTTTCTCCTTGGCCAAAAGCTCTACCCCTTCATGAAGACTACTATTCCCTTTAATATTCCAAGACTTAGGAAATTCAATAGTTTCAAGATTTCATAGTTAAAAAACTGAATTGTTGCACCAATGAACACCATCTATGAGCAAATCAAAAATCCATAAATGCAGCAACATAAGAATATTCTACAAACGACAAGCTCAGACATGAAATCCCACACATTTTCAGATGGACAACAATTTCCCACAATTCATATACAATCCAAAAGTTCGCAAAGGCAAGCAACAAGTTGAAAGTTCATAAGTTCATATGACCAACGAAAGTTTGCAAATTGATAGCAATTGGAAGTTCTACACATTCCAATGACCAAGTAAAGTCCACATGTTCAGATGACCAAAGAAAATATCTAATTTGTAACAAGTGACATCATCATTGCATCATGCTTAGATCATATTTTGGCAAGTCACCCTCATCCCTGCTAATGCCATGCTTACATCATGTTGACATCGTCACCATATTGATGTCACGTCTACATCATGCTGACATCATTGTTGGAACTATTCATCTAAATTGGTTGATGAAATTTTGAAAGGTTCAAATCACTTTTCTTTATCCACATATTCTAATGGCTTGATAAAATCTACAAACTTTAGATGGTTAGGGAATTTCACAAGGTTGAATGGCCCCAAGTTTATTGCAAATCCACTTGACTAGGTGATTCCCGCAAATGTAGGAAAATTCATTTGAACGGGTTCATAAAACATAAAGGTACAGTTCACTTGGAATCTTTCACAAGTCTAGATGCAAAACAAAAACCCACAAGGTCAAATGCAGACCAAAAACCTACAAAGCCATAACTTGCTCAATTTTCATCCTTTCTCCACCAAATTGAAATTGGAGATACCCATTTAGACCTTCTACAAGGTGGAGTTCTCACTTGGCTGAATTTATCTCAAAAATTTATCTAGAAGAAGACTAGAAAAAACTAACTAAAACATACTTAAAATTGAGTTGAAACTGAAAGCTAACGTAAAATGTTTTTGGGCGATTTTAGACCTAGATGCTCCTACATCAAACACTACTGCTAATCTTTTTGTTACACCTTGATATAACTCATTTAGAGTGAGGGGATTATTGCAAGGATAGTGTGTTGTAGTGTTATTTGATAGTGGGGCAACCCACAACTTCATCGATAAGGCCTTGGTGGCTAAGAGACTTCTACAAGTAGAAGACTTTGAAGGCTTCAGTGTGATGGTTGTGGATGAATTCACAATGACTTGCACTAATAAAGTACCTCAATTGAGTATATTGGCTTGCACCAATAAAGTACTCTTGTTGAGTATTACATTTGACAATTATACAATGACCGATGATTTATATGTGGTAGGTATTGGGGAAACAAATGTTGCATTGGGAGTTCAATGGTTGCATTCATTGGGAAAGTATTCACAAAACTTCCAGACCATGGATTTAAAGTTCAAAGTGGATGGAAAGAAAATTGTTCTATGTGGGATGTCTAATGGAGCACCCAAGATTGTTACTTCCAAGAGGATGAAGAATATTTTTCGACATGATGATGTAGCTTGGGCAGCCCATTGTTTTATTTCTACAAAGAACACTTCAAATGGGAAGTGAGCCTATCATGTGGATATCCAGTCTTTGTTGGGTAAGCACAGTGTGGTATTCAATAATAATTACCCTATTTTAAAAAAAAAAATCCAATTGAAATGAGATTCAATGCAATGTCCAAGTTACTTTCTCATCACCCAATTCTCATTATGGGCAAGGTGAGCAAACAGTGAAAGGACCACACAATGAACTAGACTGCAAGAACTAAAAAGAAAATGCATTAGGCAGCAAGCTATCCAACTCACTTCTTTAGTGTGGTGCTATGCAACTGAAAGGAAATAACACTACATGCTTATTCAATGGAGTATACAGGACAATTAAAACAAACACTTCACATTTATTCAACGGAGTGCAATTACAAAGCTTCCACTTATTGGGTGGGGTAAGTAAAATACAATATTTTTCCACTTGTTCAACAGGGTGAGCATAAATATCAAGAGCAATAAAGAAACCACTAGCAATACTACCATCTAGGGTATTACAATGTTAACTCATGCATTACAATATCAAATGGAAGTGTAACTACTAATATAAAGTGTTGATAATAGAATGAAATTGCTACAACTCCAAATAGAACCAATTAACATGCAATAACCAACTTAATTATTAAACAACTTGATACCTTGAGTGAATGTTGAGGGATGTTAGTACAAGTCTTATGATGCTCTATTGTTGTTGTTTTATTGCCAAATCAAATTGAAAACTTGTTGGTAATGCACAAAAACTACTGAATGGAAGCATTCTAACACACCAAAAATGCAAACTATTGTAGGAACACTTCTACTTCTTAAAACACACTCCAAAATCATTGCCAAAACTGATTATCATATTGGAAGAGATTGTATACCTGATGTAGGTCTAAAAAGGGATATTTTGTAGTTGTTTCATAATAGTAGATAACCACATCACCAAACCTCACACCATACATCAAAGTCCACCCTCAAATGGATTTTTTTGCACTTCCCAAGCCAAGGTTTCACCAATCAATGAGATAAACCCCTAGAAACTATACCAATTCACTTAGGAATTCTCATGCCCCAACCCATAAACACACTCCAACATATGGTATGACTCAATCAACAACCCAATTTGCATGCTTTAAACTATACGACCTACACATTTATCTTCATAGCCATCTCAAACAAGTGAATGAACTATATTATCAACATGAAGACATCCATAGATGGTACGACCAAGAAAAGGGTGTGACCTACTTGGAAGGTGTATAACTTGCTCAAGCAATTCATCAACACTTCTCCACAACACTAAAATCGCATTAGCTCATTCACCCAAGATGAATAAAAACAAGCCACTTTTGAAACACAATAAAATTCTTCATTTTTTATCAACAAACAAAATATACTTCACTTACAACGCAATAGTGATTCCTAATTGAAATCACTTCAACTAGCTTGGGGGGTTTTTGCCCCCAAAACCAACAATCTCAAGAAGGTTTTCATCCTCAAGAAGTTTTGAGAACACAAGTTTTCTCCATATGTAGAACAAATACAATTTCCTAGCTAACCTTTGAAATGAGCCCTCAACCTCCTTTTATAACTTTTCTAGAGGGAAATAACAATAATTAAATAATAATAATTCATATTTCTACCACAGACCTTTTTTGAAAAATAATTAAATTTGCAAAAAGACCTCCATGTCTAGGTGTCCAAAATGATGTGCAACTTAATACCTTTTAAACAAGTTATTACACTATTTTTTTTTAATATTTTCAACATTAGACAACTTAAATGAATAATTATTTAAGAACTCAATAATTTACACAAGATGCGAAAAAGTATCGAAATGATACAAAAATGCAAATTTGACCATACCAAAGTGTCCCTGAAGTCATAGGACGATGATTAAGCAATTGAGTGACTTTCTAAAAATAAAAACTCCTCTAAGAAGTTTGGAGAGCTCCCAAAAGGTCAAAAATCAATTCTAAAAGCACCAAGAGACTCACCACAACCATTTGAACTCATTTTCATGAACCACAACTCTGCAAAATGGATCTTATGCTCTCTAAGAACTTTGAAGCTCTTCCTTACTAATTAGCCTATGGGAAAACTCAAAAAATAGGTTAATTATCCACAATTAGTTCAAGCTTGAGAAGGGGACATTACACATTCCTCCAAACAAACCACCAAAGAGAAGTTTTGAGCATATGATTGAATTAAACAAGAGAGTCAAGTCGATGATCACCACTCCCTATTATCACTCAAAGAGACATAAGGAAGTTATCAAAAAGGCCATTCAAAAATTATTGGATATGGACACATCTGACCTAGTTCTAGTCCCTTTGCTTCATCAATGGTCCTAGTCAAGAAGAAAGATGGGACTATGAGAATGTGCATAGATTACTGTGTACTTAATAAGAGAACAATTAAGAATAGGTATCTGATTTCCAAGATTGATGAGATTATTCATGAATTTCATGGAGTAGTTTATTTTTCTAAGATTGACCTTTGGTCAAGGTACCATTAGATTAGAGTCAAGGAGGAGGATATACATAAGATTACTTTCAGATGTCATTATGACCACTACTAGTTCCTGGTCATGCCTTTCAAATTGACCGACACTACTGCTACATTCTAGTATTGTATGAATCATGTTTAACAAGCAATTATGAATATTTGTACTTGTTTTCTTTCATGACATCTTGATTTACATCAAGACATGGGAAGATCATCTTTACCATATTCATGAGGTTTTGGGCATTATAGAATCATGGTGATTATTTTCTAAGACCTCTAATTATGAGTTTGGCAAGTGTTTTATATTTGGGACATGTGGTCGGTGTTGGTGGAGCCAAAGTTGATCAAGATAAGATTCAAACTACCTTGATTGACCACTAATGAAGGCATTGACACATGTGAGAGGATTCCTTGGGTTATGCAATTACTACATGAGATTTGTGAAGGGGTTTTTGTAGGTAACAACACCTTTGCCAAATTTGACTAAGAAGGGATCATTCTCTTGGACGGATGTAGCTCAACAAGCTTTTGATTGACTTAAGAAGGTGATGAGCACTTGTCTAGTATTAGCGCTTCCTAATTTTTCTCAACCCTTTGTTATAGAATGTGATGTTTCAGGAGAGAGAATTGAAGTTGTTCTTATGCAAAATAAGCATCGTATAGCTTTAAAGAGTAGAAAACTCATATATTTTGAGAGGCATTACTCTACTTATGACAAAGAGATGCTCATAATCATACACGTCTTGGTCAAGTTCAGACAGTATTGGGTTAGAGGGAAGTTTGTGATGGGAACTAATCATAACAGTTTGAAGTACTACCTTGAATAGAAGGACCTAAATGAATGGCAACAAAAGTGGGTAAGAAAATACAAGCTTATGACTTTGATATTGAATATGTAAAAGGGAAGATAAAAATGGTAACCGATGCTTTATTTAGGAAACCCACTTTGTGTGCTATGCTTGAGAATTCAATTGATTGGAAATCTCATCTCCTGGTTGAGTATTCCAAAAATAATTTCACATGTGAAATTATGGATGGGAAGATTCAGGATGATAGATAGAAGGTGATTGATGGCATCGTTTATTATAAGGATGGAATCTATTTGGTCCCTAAATAAAAAATACAAGAAAATATTTCAAGAGTTGTTCATGACACGCCTTTGGTAGGGCATCCAGGCTACTTTAAAACTTATAGGTAGGTGAGAGAGATTTTCCTAGAAAGGATTGAAAGATGATGTTCTTAGACACGTTCAAGAGTGTAGTTTTTCAATAGAACGAATCTAAGCACACTTTTCCAACATGTTTTTTGCAACCTCTGCTTATTCTTGATCAAAAATGGGAAAACATGATGGATTTTATCACGAGACTTTCCAAGATATAGGGAAAGGATTGTATTTATGTATTGGTGGATGGGTTGACCAAGTACGCTCACTTCTATGCTATATCTTCTAAATGCAAGGTAGTGTAGCTTGCATATTTTTTTTAGAAAGGTTTTTAGGCTCCATGGGTTACCTAGAAATATTCTTAGTGATCGAGACAAGTTTCTCAATTTGTTATGGTACAAGCTTGTCATATTGGAAAGTACATATTTGACACCAAGCACCATTTATCACCCATAGACAAATGGACAGATATAAATAATTAATAAATGGGTTGAGGGGTATCTAGGAAACTAGGTAAAAGGATATCAAAAGGCTTGGGTTAGATGGTTGTATTTGGGAGCGCACTATTATAACACCACTTATTGCATGAGTATATAGACATGACACCTTTCAGGGAACTGTATGGATATGATACTACACCTTTTCTAGACTTGGTCATTTCTAATAGAAAAGCTCCAAAGGCTAGAGATTAGATTCAAGAGAACTAGGATATTATAAAAACTCTTAGGGTGAACATCCAACAGGCTCAAAATCAGCAAAAGGTGTATGCTGATAGGCACATAATAGAGAGGTTATTTGAGGTTGGTGACTTGGTTTTCTTGTGATTGTAGCCTTAGTGATAGTCCTCATTTAAGAAGAGTGGTGTAGAGAATTTGAAACCACGATTTTATGGGCCCTACAAGATCATAAGTAGGATTGAAGAAGTTGCTTATAAACTTGAATTGCTTGAGCGTGCAACAAAATTCACAGTGTTTCATGTTTTGTGTCTCAAGAAGGGACTTGGGAAACACATCATTCTTTTTATAGAGTTACCACCTTTAGACGAAGAAGGAAAATGTATCTTAGTCCTAAAAGCTATCATTGATGTAAGGGAGAAGAAGCTCATAAATATGAATATTTGAGAGTACTTGGTCTGCTAGAAGGATTTTCCACCAAAAGATTCCACTTGGGAATGGGAGAAAATTCTTCATCATCCAAAGCAATTTCTTGAGGACAAGCAATTTTGGGAAGGGTTAACTATAATGCTCCCTTCTTTGACCTAAGAGCTTGGCAAGGACCCTTTAGCCTATTTCATTCCCATAGGATAATTCAAGATTTTGGAAAGGAAATAGATAAATTAATTAAATAAGGTTGTCTCAATTTATTATTTTTTCAAACAACTTATATTTAATTAATTATGTTTATTTTTAATATTATAAAGTGACTTAAGTTGGGGTCAAAAGTGAAATAATATAAAGTCACTTTATGAGGAGCTAAAGGATTATTTATTTAAAAGTGAATTTTAAATTAAGAGCTTATTGAAAGTTCATAGGAAGGATATTAAAAGAGTTGCAAAAAGATAAATACATCTTTTCATTATTTTTCATCTTCTCATTGTGAAATTTGGACATTGTTGTTCATCTCAAACCCTATGAGAATATTGGCTTCGATGAAAATGTTTCTCCCTTATCAATTTGGGTGGATTCAAACAAAGTTTACATTTAGGTTGAATGTTTACAAAAGAGTTTGGAATGAATTGATTTATCTATATAGGATTACGAAGATTTGTAGGAAAAAAAATTTAGAAGATTTGCAAGCAAATAATAAATTTGTGGATTTAAAGTCTTGTTTTCTCTTGGCCATCCTAGCTTCTAGGAGAGTCTACGTAATCCTAACCAACCATCCAAGTTCTTGGCTTTCATGGTCGCATTGGCATAAAGAAAGGGAATTGATTTGTGAAGGACATATAGTGGTGTATGTCAACCCTGTTGGTTCTCAAATTGGATCCCTGATTGTTTTTGTAACGTTTTTGCAATTTTTTGATTTTTTTGTGTTTTTGAGGTTTTAACAGGCAAAAGTGAAATTTGCGATTTTTCTAGAATTGCTTGAAAAATTCATAAAAAATATATAAAGGCATTAAATGTATCAAATCTTGCTCAAGAACCAAGGCGCATCAATATATTCAATTTCCAGAGCAATTACAATGATAAAGATGGAGCCAGAAATGAAAGACAATGAATTTATTGATAAAAAACCTGATTTTTCTGTAAGTGGCGGCTGCAGCAATAAATGCTGAGGGTACGGCCAGAAATAAATGAATCCTCCAGACTCTAAATACAATGCCAAATCTCCAGTGAATGCCTAAGACAAAGCCAACGCCTCAAGCTGAGAACCAGAATCTGAGAACAGAAGAATAGTCTCTGAAGAAATAAGTACGGCCTGCAAGTACAGCAGTACGGCCAGTCTGCAGCAGCAATAACAATGGTACGGACTCCAAGAAAGATGCCAAATCTCTGAATGAAGCCTTGTGATGAAGTCGCCTCAACAATCTGATGATTTCCTCTGTAAAACTCTGAATGAATATCTCAATAATCTCAAACTGTGATCTCTGGATGAAATCACCAAGTGCCAGCTTCAACTGATATTTCACAGCCTCAGTCTGCCTGATCTCTGAAGAGTTTTCGTTCTCCAGAAACGATCGTCTGCCAGAAACCCTAGGGTTTGCAAACTCCGATGCTCAGAGCAAAAGACAAATTAGAATAACATTTCATAATGGTTCGATTTGTCTTGACTGCAAAATATATACTCTCCTCAATAAAATTCGACCCAATGCACTTTTAATTAATCATTTAAATTAAATGATTAAATTCGTCTTTTTAAGACTTAGGAGAAATCAATTTAATAATTGGCCTTATTTTAATGAATAATAAATATTCATTAAATCAAAAATCAATACTTTATTATAAAGTAAAATAAATACTTTATAACAGGCCAAATTAATTAAATAATTTAATATTTCAATAAACGCACTTTAATATAAAGTCAAATTATTAAATATTTGCCAATAACTCATTAAATACTCCTTATTTCTCCGTCAAATCAACCAACTCTTGGGTCGAATAAATTTGAATAACTGCCGTGCCGAAATAGCAGCTTTCGACCTAACTTTCAAAAAATAAAAGTTCTCAAACTGAAGATGCAAGGCCCAAGCGACCACCGCATCGAGTCACCAAACACTGGATGGCGCCTCGATGATCTCGCACACCACGGAGCCTACGAGGATCGAATTTATAGCTAACTCTCGACAAAGGGGTCAGCTGGCAAGGACATGACGTGTAGGGAAGTTGTGAGCAATTTGATTTCTATTATCTTCTCCTTTCTTGGTTGTCCCATGTGGGAGTGGGTGTGGGAACTTTGGGAGTGAGTTGACTCCCTTTTTTAATGTTGTTGACATCTTTAATGTTGGTCATCACATCACAATTTGTTTGCTAATGGTTATTGGGTGTGTTGCTATCTCTAGTAAGGGATAAAGAGGTTAAAAAGGTTGTAGACCAGTCTACCATTATTGTTGATATAAGTATAAAATGTAACTTCAATTGTTAATGTATTAAGTTTGATCAAGGTTACTACTCCATTTCCTTTGATCACTATACTTAGAAATATTATACCATCTTCTCTATCAACTAAAATAAATTATTAATTTGAGCATTGTATGTTTGAATATTTGCTTCAGCTACATGTATGAAAAATGTTTGTTAAAATTTCTATGCATTATTCCATGTCTTCAAACTATTTGTGAGAATTTATGTGTGATCATACATGAAAGTTGTAGCTGTTCTACATTTTTAAACTCATAAATATTATTTAGTTTGATGTCCTACCAAGTGTTTGATGAAATGTCTGAGAGTTGGAAGTTGAAAAATATGCAAGTTTGTTGAAAAAAAATTATAGGGACTTTACACTTTGCATGCTAGTTACTTATTGATGATTTTTTAGATGATATTTTAATCTATATTGATGCACTTATATTGGTTAATGATGGATGACCAGTTAATTTTAGAATTGAGTCTTAATTGGTTAAATGATTTAGACATGTTGATCATATACATGATTATAATTGAGTTTCAATTCATGTTTTTATTGAGTTCTAAATCATGCTTCGATTTTATATTTGTGTAAATGGAAATAAATTAGTATAATCATATGTTGGTGTTTAAATTTGTGCATTGCTCTATTTATCTAATTTTAAATTGGATATTTGTATTTTTATTTCATATAATATGTATGATGTGTTGTGTTAACTAAATGTCACTTTAGATGTCTCTTATCATAGATGCATTTAATCATAAATAGTCTTGAATTCAATAACTGTATTTCAATAATATTATTGAAGATAGGTAGTCTTATCACAACAAATATATGAAAAATGATTTTAATACATACATATTCATGATAGGACTTCATATTATTGCGAATACAATATTATCACTAGTTTGTACTAACCCCATCTACATTTATTTTTGGTGGTGATATTCTATTATTGTTGTTAGCATTAAACATATTCTTGCAACAATATATTGGGTTAGTTATTACTCGTGTTAGGGTTCCATACTAATCCTTGCCTATAACAATAGTTGTATTTGGTTTCTAATTATATTGTTGGTGAACATATATTTCAATGGGGTTTGGCATCTACTTTGATATTTTTCATCATTACAACTTACACACATTACCTAAAGATTTTTTATTTCCTAAGGTTGTCTAATTGGGGGATATTTTAGTGGTATCAAAACTTTGATATTAATGGATTGTAGGGTTAGAGAACATTTTTAATGTAGCATAATGGGAATTCAAAGAGGAAGATCTATAAATTCACTTGAGGATAAATTTAATCACTTTCTAGAGTGAATGAACAAGGGAATAGAATGTGGTTTTCAAAAGATAATGAGACATGGATGAAAATATGGTTGGACAAATTAAGGAACATAGGAAAAAAAGAAGAATAGTTCAAACTAAAGCAACAAGACATTGCTACAAAAGGGATAGGAGATATGTGCCATGCAAGTTAAAGGTAGGGGTCCTTTGTCAGATGTTTCATTGACTTCTAACGAATGTTTATGCTTGTAAAATATTGATGAAGTTAAGGAGGAAAAGGCATTGAGCTTGTTGATTCCAAAAAGCCTAAAATTAAAAAAGGATGTATGAGTCCATGAACCATCCAATTATCTTTCAAAGGAATAATAATTGCCAAATGTGACTAATTTTCTAAGTAGCCGTGTGGATGGGTGTTGGAACTATAAAATTTTAAAAAATTATAGTTGTTAATAGTCATAAGTTTTCCAAAGAGGCCCATATCGTGAGTATAAAATTGATATAATTTTCTTTGTATAATATAT
>VDFB02103534.1:0-16425 GCA_007258455.2 Sequoia sempervirens | reverse complement strand
AAATCATTTTACACTAATACATATTTTTTCAGTATATCGGCAAGAGGTCGGGAATGCCATACCCATAAAATCTCATTTGAGGATGCACATCGAGAAGATGTAGTTCATAGTCTCAATGACGAAGAGGTTCTATCGGCGAGACAATGAGCATCGGGGTGATATTGAGAAGTCATATCGAGCTTATATATGTCTCACCGCTCGAAGTACAAGGAAGTATATCGGCCAAATCAACGCCATCGAAGTAAAATTCTTAAAGTCAAACCGAGAAATCCATCTTGTCTTGCCAATGAAGCAGAGGAGGATACTGACGTTAAGATAAATACTATTGAGATGAGTTCAAGGTGTCTTGCCGACTCTCCATGACACGTCAGTGGAATTGCATCGGTATGAGTCTTGGCGACATGTTTAAAGGGAACGATCATCGGAAAGACATGGTTCATGGTCTTGCCGATGAAGAGATTCATCGGCGAGACAAACTTCAGCAGGGAGAGATAAGAAGGTCATACCAAGTGAAGTTCTATCAGCAAGAAAATCGTCATGTCTCAACGATCAGAATTGCTAAAGAAAACATACCAGGAGGATTGGCTTGGGGATCTCATCGATGAAGCACGAAGGAAGTATCTCGGTGAGACATATACTTTTGGAGTAAGCTCAAGATTGTTTGCCCAACCTACTAAGTCATGGCGATAGGTTTGCATCGGCAAGAGTTTTGAGATCGAAGGAATAATTCTCGAGGAGACTTATAACGCCAGTGAAACTGCAGGACATCTTAGCGATACATGATTTCTTACTAGCGAAGATACAAGTCAATCAAAATAATTATCGGGAAGACACAGAACGTCGGGGAAACTACAAGATGTCCTAGCGGATGTTTAATGAACGTTGGTTAAAACCCGAATAAAAAGATCGCCCAAGATTTGAAAATGTCTTGCCAATAAAATTACATGATGTGACAGTGAGAATTTCGAAAAAACCTGCTACACTCGTGTTTTAGCTAAAACATTAATGGCGCCACGGAGCATAAGTAATTTCATGAATCAAGAGAAATCGTTTAAAGACATTATTGTGAACTGGTAGCGGAGGAAACAGAGGGGCGAATGAAGGACCAAGGTATTCTTTCAGCTCAAAGGTTTCAAGCAAAATACAGTAAGTTCTATGTACTTTAAATTCTGTAATTTTAAGGAATGGAAGCTACCAGCTCAGGGAAATTGAAGGGTAGAAAACATGGGGAGAGTAGTCATCCTAAAGGGAAAAAACAAAAAATTGAAATTGAGCCAGAGGGCATTGAGCGAAAACTAAATCAAGATCTTATTGATCAATTACCTAGCTCTGGACCCAAATCCAGACGATCTGCACAGCTTAGGGAAAAAGTAGATAAATTGGATGACAAATGTAAGCTCATAGGTGATATTTGGACCCCAATAAGAGGTTATGAGCTGTTTAGTTTTCATTACTATCGAAGGAATCATTTTGAACCAATATGTAACCCATGGAAGCTTAATCTGTGAGAAGCTAGTTTGCCCTAATATATTTGTTAATGTAGAGTTGTTCAAATTGTTGGCCACCCATTATAATTCAAAACTTAAAGCCATATGTGACCCATCTAGGAAACCATTGGTACACATATCAAAAGATGCAATAGGAAAGGTTTTTAAATTGGAAGGGGTGTGTAACGAAAAGATCATATGTGAAGAATTAGAGAGGGAATTTGGGAGGATGCATACAATTTATAAGGGTTGGAGGTTGCCATTACACAGAATTAAATAGGGTCGCAAACCAATTCCGCTAGAGGATAGTGACGGACCCCCATTCCATGTTGATCTATTTGAGCCCTATATGAAATACACTTATTTTTCGGTAGGCCAAGTGTTGGGAATGGAAGTCCCTGAATATATGTCAATTGTGCCCATGATAATTTCAGCAGATGTTCAGTATCACAACTCTAGACCTTTTGACTACGCCTCATACATTTTTAAAGGGCTTGATTCTGGGTTGATGGCAATAAAAAGTGGAGCCCCTGTCTTACATCTAAGGCATTATTCACTATTGATGCACATAGTGTTATATTTTGGATAGGAGTTAGGGTTGTGGCCTGAGGAAATGAGGGTTTCACAGTTTGACAAGGAGGTCCAATTATTTCATGTTCTGTTATGAACTACTATTTGGGACAGCAGGTTTGCTAACTCTTGTTTTGTACATTTTGAGGAGTATTTTGTAAAACCATTGTATAAATTCTATAATCATCCATGTGCTTATTCTTTGTCTGATGGGATAAAGAGGTTTCTTAGACCTAGGGACTTTAATGGGCCAATTAGTCACAATTGGGGGGACTGGTATTGTTTGGAGGATGCTACCATGGTTAGGGTATATGGATTTGAGGATGCCCCATTTATTTTACCTGAAACAGTTCCAAACAGGATTGCCTACTTGGAAATTGTCAGGCAAATGAATTTTTCTAGTGTTATGAATTTGAGCTCTTTTGGAAAGCAAGCTTTTATGCCTAGTACACTATGCTTTGGTGATTTTAATGTGTTGGTGAAGGAAGGACACAATTTGATTCTTGATAAATTACTGCAATACAATATGAAAAGGGGACCACCGAGAAAGAATTTTGATCCAAAAGGATATATTAATTATGCTAAACAAAAGATAAATTTTGGAGGGTATCATCATGTACCTTATTAGTTTGATGATATGATCAGGAACTTAGAAGCATAAGAAGTAGAAGTGGTGGTTGAAGAATATAACCAAGGGTTGCAAGATACAGAGTTGCTATCTTCTGGAGAAGAGGCATCCGGGAACAATATGTCACAAAGCCTACCTAATAAGATTTCAAGATTTAGGACCCAGGATTACACATGCCCTGCCAGAGAGTTGAGTATTGAAGAAAGTTTAGATACAGATGCAAGGTAAGTGGAGTACAAGTCATTTGTAGCAGATAATGAATTTGCGAATTCTCCATAATTCAAGGCATTTTTATATAACCAGAAAGGAAAATAAATAAGAGAAACAGTTGATAATGTCACACCAGGTAATGAGGAGAAGTTACTAAATGATCTAAAGTTGAGTGTGGAAAGAGAAATGGCAGGTATGACCCCTGAGAAAGGAAGGAAAATGTTAGAAAATGCTGGTGTTATGATTTTTCCGGGGTTGGATCTCAATTATGCTTTAGTTTTTGACAGTTTCCTGAAGAATAATAATGCTACACATAAGCTCAACCCGGAGAAGGTGACAGAAGTATATGCAGGGTCTAAATATAATCCAGATGAAGGATCATTAATGATCTGGGCTTTGTATCCACCTTACAGAAAGTCAGTTGTTATTGATACTGAGAAAGCATTTGGGAATGTTATGAATCTGAAGGTTGGGGAGGTTGATCCTGTGGTGACAATAGAGATTGGGATCAACATAGAAAAACTGAACAAGGCCCAAATACAAATGTTGATCAAGGAAAAGGAAATGTACAAGATGAATAGTGAGAGAATGTTGAGAGAAAATGATCGCCTAAAGGATTTGTTGGGAGTCACGTTGGGATCAACCAAGTTGCTAACTCATGGTGAAAGTTCACAGGAAAAAGATCATTGGGAAGGATCAAGTGCATATTCTCAAGGGAAATATGATTAACTTATAGCAGTAATTAAGAAGAGACAAGCCAACCTAACAACTTGGTTGAACAAGCTTTGGGGAATAAACACATAAGTTTACTACATTACAAGAACATGAGAGAATAGATGGCAGGATCCAAGAGAAGCTGTAGGAAATAAACCAAAGGGATGTTCCTGACAATGTGGCAATCGAGGCTGCAAATTATCTTATAAGAAAACATAGAGACTTCCTTGAAGAGTTGCGAGGGGATGCACATGGATTAATTGATGCCACTAAACAGGAATTGACTGCATTCTTTGGTGATGGAGGAAGATTGAAAGAAATGACTAGGTGGAAAGATGAAAGTGAATCAATATTGCAAGAGATTCTGAAGACAGCTACCGCGAAAGATACAACATTGGATGAAGCATGCGAACAGATTGAGAAGATGGTGAAAATGGAGATTACAATTCAGAACGCGTTGGGAGATGCAGATACGCATGAGCGGTAGGACTACTTGGATCACTTGTCAAAGATTCACTTATGGCTTAACAGAGCATAATTACTTGTTTTAATTTATTGTTGTTTAAACATAAGACATTTCTGAAAGGACGTGTCCTTTCAAATATTTGATGTATAAATATCCATTTTTTGGTGACAAAAGGATATAGGCGAATAGGAAAAAAGATACAATAGATAATCATGTTTACAACTATGAGACTATGATGCATGTTTGAAATTATGGAGATATCAATGAAAATCATCTGATTTTGTGGCATATTTCTGGTATCAATTGTTTGTTGTGTTAGTTGAAAGTATTGCTAAAGTTGTCTCCAAGGTTGATGTTTTCTAGTTATTTAAATTGATATATCAAGCATATATTCAGTTTGTCAGTGCATACTTGTTGTATCTGTATGGTTTGATTAATTGGTTCTTTCAAGGAGAGATTAAAATCCCTTTTTAGTCAAGGAAATCCATTGATTAGGGAGATCTCATTTTGTGGATCAGCTAAGAAGAACTTTGTAATCATTTTCTTGCATGTTTAAATACAAGTTGTAAACTCAAATTTTTATGCCAAACAATTAGAATATCTACCAAAAGAAGTTACTCATTTTAGATCTTTCATTGACTCGTACACCCAGTAAGGCACTAGTCTCTATCACTCCACCATTTAGTTTTATTCATTTTTTTTTACATCTGTTAACTAAACATATTAATTTTAGCCTTGATATTGCTTATACAATTTATACCAAAATAAAATTCATTTATCCACTCCCATTTGCCATTGTGGATAAATCACCTTAGGGAATAAACACAAATCAAGTCCGCCTCAATCATATAGGTGTACCCGCCTAGGTCTAGCAGCACCTATAGAGAAGAAGGTTCAAATCATTTGGCCTTCTTTGTTACCCTAAAACGTATCAAGAGTTTGGCAACCTCTTGAGGTATTTTTCCTACATTTTTGAGAGCTAACAAATGGGCATGCAGTTGAGGAGAATATTTTAGTTTATCCTAACTCATGAATCTTGAGTCACAAGGATAATTGTATTGAGGATCCATCAACTTTTATATCATAAAAAGAAGGTAAGCACTTTGATTACAACCTAAGGCATGAAAACAATAATCATATTTTATATTTATTGCTCCATAATAATGTAAAGTGCCCTAAGAATGGCAAGAAGTTAAAGGATACAAGTAATAATTCAATATTTGAGACATGACATTGGAGTTTCAAGTAGCAATAGATTTTTTCCAAGATTCTTTCAATTCAAAAACTCCAAGTAATGCTTTGGTGTAATTTTATGTAACACATGTGGATAAATGTTCCAAATATAAGCATAGACCTTGTTAACACTCAAATTTTCATTACCAAATTTATCCTAAGTCCCACCTCATTTGTGTGTACATTGATTCTATTTCACCCATAATTGATAATTGATCTACGAAATTGTTAGATGGATCCCCATGTTGATTTTTGTTCAAGGATGATCAATTAATGTGTTCTATTAAAATCCTTACTAAAACTATTTGTTGGGGGTGTTCATGTGGTGAAATTTTATCTTTCATCTAAGGTGCTTGTTTGTGTTATTTTTATGGTCGACCCCTAGGATTTTGAGGCACTCATGCACTTTTCTCCACTCCTCAGTCCTCACCCTTATCCATTGTGCTCCACTCTTCATCATGTTCCCTACCAAGCTCTAACTCTCGTTCTTCACTATTTCCTTTCTAGACCTTAGTCCTATAAGGGAACCTTGGATGTTGGCACCAAGTCTCATGGTGTTGACTTTTTCAGGCTCCTTGGATCCCTCTTTGTCTTCTATTTTGGAGTTCTAAACTTCCTTGGAACCCCAAGACTCCCATGTCTCCCCTCCCTTCGTTCTTGCATAGGTCTTGAAAGTTGTTGAAGGGACCCTAGTTCCAAGGTCTATGCCCCTCTTGATTCATCATTCCCATTGCTCCTCTTTTCCTCATTCTTCCCAACTCATATAGCCCTTCTTGAACCCAAAACCTTTGAGGGTTTTGAGAACATTTGGAGCTCCTCTCTAGGTTTTAGGTCCTAATCTCTTGAACCCTATAATTCCCTTATGTCCCCTCAAAGCTTGGACCTTTGGGAGAACCTTGAACTTTGGCACCAATTCCTCAATGCTAAGTCCTTGCCACAACACACCTCTTGAACTTCCTCTTATTCTGCTTAGACTCAAATCCCTACCAAAACCCAATCCTCACTTTTCCCCAATTCCCAGTTTCTTATCCCTCTTCACACCCAATCCTTGTTCCATCCCTAGTCCCACAACTCGATCCATCCTTCATCCTCATTGCCTAGGTTTGTGGTCTCTGTCGGGACCCGACCCTTGGTCTTCTCATTTTTTAATGCCTTGGTTCTAATTCCCTTTTCAGTTTGGATTTTCTCTCTAAACCTAGTCTCCAACATCTCATTCCTAAGTTGAGGTATGGACTTGCAAACAAACCTCTCCCCTTTTTTCCAATTCCTCAAGTCTACGGTTCCTACGTTCATTTCCCCTCTAACTCTTGGCTTCTCCAACACATGTTCCACATATCCCTTCCAAACCCAATCTTTCAATAAGCCTAGACCACTTAGAAACCCTCAATTCAAGGCACTGTTTCACCTACCTCCTCACAATAGAAGAACATTTCAACCCCTAAATTTATGGCATGTGTCTTCCAAGGGGTTTTTCTTGCAACCCTCATGCTATCTCCCATGCCCTAAGGTGCACCAAGTTTAAAATTTGGTGAGGATCCATGTGTCCTTCCTCATGGTCATAATTGGAAAATGATAAACCCTATATAGCTAGTGAAAAGGAAACTATAAAATATTGAGATTCATCTCTAAAAAGGGTTTATCATTTTCATTCTCAGTCTCTCAAAGTACTAAAGTGTATTCTAGGGTTTCAAAAATTGCATATATATTCACCATTCAGGTATTTCATTTTATAAGTTGCAAAGAGGTAGCTAATTGGAGTAAATATTTTTATAATCGTATGTTTTCTTCGCCACTTGTTAGCATTTTGAAAGATTTTTGGGAAAAGAGGTGTAATAGTCCCTCATTTGTGTGAATTTCTCCCTTGCCACATTTTTTGGTGTGATTGTAATATGAAGTTGACGAGTGTCGTAGAACTTAAATTCATCAAAAAAATTATTGGTAATGTTCTCTTTCATGTTACATAAGAATGTTTATAAATTTGGAGAAAGATTAATAAATAGATTTGGTTATTGGCTATCATGCTTTTACTATTATTTCTTTGTTTTTTCTTATGGATAAATGTGGTGTTGCCACCCATAATAAGAATCAATCCTAAGAACATTGACATTCAACACACTCAAGATGAACAAAATATTTAACTAGTAGTTAAAATTAGGAAGTAGGTTTCAATGCATTTCATGACCTATTATTGTATCTAGGGAAAACACTTGAAGCAAGCCTTAATAATTTTATCCTTAGAAGGTTGTGTCTTCTATATTTATATCAGCTTAATAGAGATCATAGTAGTGGGTAGCTTTGATTTAGTGACAAAATTTGGGACCAAAAACTACATCGAGGTACCACTATAATTCATTATTCATGTATATCTTCTTTTGGGATAAAATATGTGTTTTAAGGCTACCTTTAGGAATTCCCTCCTAGGACTAGCTAAGCCCAAAGTGCGTGAGAGATTATTCACTCTTGTTCATTGGCCTTGGACCCGACATATTTTTTTTATGAACCCCTATTTTACCCTTTTGACAATAATTCCTTGGCCCTAAAGGTAAGAAATGTTTGAGGATGTAGAACTATAATTTTGGGAACTAAGGTACCCATTTCATTATTCGGTGATCCTCAATGATATTGCATAAAACTTGATGGATTAGTGTCAACCATTAATGCTATCTATGGGTGCTTCCTAAATATACAATCACAACCATATTGTAGTGTGAACATAATCAAAGGACACCAATGAGGAAGACCAAACTAGTGAAGGGTATTGGAACGAATGAAGGTACAAAGGGGAATGTAGTTTGGGAAGGAGAAAAGTTCTTGGATATTTTTGAAACTTGCAGGTATACCTAAAAATATATCAAATACAAAAGTAGAAGGATATCATGTAGAATGTAGTAGTAAGGAGGCTTGTGAGAAAGAAAATGGGGGATCGTACAAAGCATCAATACCTCTACTTCATGCATCATTTAAAAGCGGATGTGCTTCTTGCATATGAAATGAATGAAGATGTTTTGAATAGGGACCATAGATATTCCCTTTGTGTGGTTGTTCTAGGCATAAGTGGTGCCCCCAATTGGTTAAATGGTTGGACATTATCAATGTTATTGTAAACAATTGCAAGGATATATTCATGCAAATGGATTACAAAATGCTTCCTCCTAATGTTGATTGGAACAATATGAATTGACCTTCTTGACATTTATTAATTGGATTCTTGGTTCAATTTAGTATCAATGGTTATGTCTTGTCTAGAGGACACAAAATAGAATTGGTGGATTTCTTTATAGATGGGAAGGATTTGTTAGTATAGAAATATTATCAAGTGGATATCTCATCCAACTTTATGGAGGAGTTAGATCAATTTTTAATATGGTGGAACTCTTAGATTTTGAGGTGTTAAGACCAAGGTATGGATCATTTGTTTATGTGGCATAAATAATTACTTCTACATTGCACCATTTGCATTCCTTGGCACAAACAACTAATAACGAGATTATAATTCAAAATTTGATCGTTAAGAAAAAGCCAGCCTTTTCAAAAGGCGCTTATTTTTGAGCCTTTAGATGTCGGCTTTTATGGCGGTAGTCTCAAGATAATAACGTCGGTTTTTTTACTTTTTTGTACCCAATGTCCAGAAAGTCGCCAACTTGATGTTAAACATAGGTGAGAGTTTTTAGAGCTAAATTTTCATGAAATTTGGCTAAGTCTGGAATTCGCTTGAGAGTTCAAAGTTGAATTTTCGAAAGTGAGTTGAATGGACGCCTTAACTGGAGTTCTGACTGCAGTTAGACTAAACGATTTCTGGGTTGTCATCTTCAGTTCATATATTGGCATGTGGAGTGATCTTTCAGTTTGCATGTCGAGTTAACTAGTTTGCATGTTCAGTTAACTACCTTGCATGTTGAGTTAACTTGATTGCATGTTGACTTAACTGAAGATTATCACTGAATGTCAATTGAAGTTTACATGCATGGCGAATTTGGTCAAGATTGTGAGGTTTGTGTGAAGATGGCGCTTCATTAACTGTCAACTGAAGTTCAAGAAGGGACACCATATTTTGGTGAAGCATTATTTTGTGAAGCATGAAGCATATTTTAGTGAAGTATGGCGAATTTGAAGTTGTTAACTTCAGTCATGAAAAGGGTCGCCATATTTAGTGTTTGAAAAGTGAAGCATGAATTGGTGAAGCTACGCACTTTTCAAGGAATGGCAACTTTAGTTCTAAAAGGGTTGCTATATTTAGATGTTATTGATTAAAGCATGTGAAGTTGGCGCATTCTTGAAGGCCAACTGAAGTTCCAAAAGGCTAGCTATTTTTAGCATATTTATTGCATGAAGATGGCGAATTCCTCATCTCAATCAGGATTGCTAACTGAAGTTATCAAAAGGGTCGCCTTAGGTCAAATTTGGTGAATCCAAAGCAAATGTGAAGGATGGCGAACTTGAGAAGATGATTAACTGAAGTCAAACTCGTATAGAGTGGTTAACTGAAGTGTTGAAGGGAAAACCCTAATGCATGGCTCTTTATTTAGCATATTCGAGTTTTAGTTAACTAGAAATGGGGTCCAATTAGAAATTAGAAGCCAAGCACCATTTTCCATGACTTTTGCTTAGGGTGCTTTTAATTTCAAAGATGAAAATCTATACATTTCAGTAATGGTGTCCATTATTGCATCATCTTTAGCTTCGAAGTTCATATTCTTCTTGAGCAACCAACAAGCTAAAGGTGCTACAGGTGTCTAAATTCAGCGTTCTTCATAGCAACGAATTCAGATTGTTCGTAAGAAGAAGATTCCAACTTTATTTTCACTTTGCATGTAGGTTTCATCAAGTTCTACAACAGAGATTGGCTAATTCTTCTAAGCAGAACAATAAAACTTTCTATCTTCCGCCTTATTTCTTCTATTTCGCCTTATACCTCCTTTCTTCGCGATGTCAAAGAAATTCAACATATATTCAGAATCTGACCATCTGGGTTCACATATTTCAGCATCAGCAGCAAAACCCATGTCTTAGATTTTTTTCGAGAAAATTGCCCCGCAGCCTTCATTCTGAAGCTCTGTGCTTTTTTCCGAAGATTTCTTTGCATGTGGGCCAAGATCACATCTTTTTGAAAATCGCATCATCTGGGTTTGTTCAGAATTTCGTTGTGCACAAAACCCATGTTCCAGATTTTCTGATGAAAAATTGCCCCAGGAAGCTCTAAAAACCCCTGCAATTCTTGACTGAAAAGTCTTTGCATGTTAGGCTAAATGGCGTTTTTTCACAATTTTGACATTGTGGGTTGTCTTAGAATCATTTTTCGGACAAAACCCATGTCTCAAAATTTTTGGTGAAAATTATCCTCCGACAGGCTATTTTTAGCCTCACCAGGGGCCATTTTAGCTTTCGGAGAAGGTTGTCAGAACATAGCCGTGTTCATAGTCAACGGGCAAGTTTTTCAGAAGGCAGTTCAACTAGACTGAATTCGGTGACCAAATCGGTCTTAATTTAGGTTTTCATCACAAAGAGCTAACAATGAAGACACGCTGCAAAGGAACAGAGATTACTCCATTTACGGAGCCGCCAAAGTCACTCAAATCCCATGCCATTGTCTTCGTGAAGATGGTACCTACGCTGATCTCGAGGCTGTGCAAACTAAGTTCCAGAAGCAAGTTCGTGATATCTTGATGGAGATTTTGGATCATATTTCAGTAATTTCAGCCAGTCTTGGAAAGGCGACTGAAGATTGTGACGATGGCGTGCACACAATTACAGAAAGTGACAGAGAATTGAAGAAGCAGATTATTATTTTTGGACAGCGTCAAAGTGCCAGATGACAGAGAGATCGATGAGTTCTTGGTTGAAGTGTTAGACCGAGTTGACATGGAGTGATCTGCCAGTTGGAACCTGCAGTTAATTTCGAGGTTTGAGTCATAAGCAGCAGTTAACTCGACTTTCAGTCTTGAGTTCACTTGCTGATTTAACACATGCTTATCTCATCCTTGGAATTATCATCACAGAGTTAGGTTAGGGTTTCCAATTAACTGAGGGTAGTGTCCAGTTAACTTCGCTTTAAATAAGGACGTGCATGCTTGCACATTGTCCATTTATTTGTATCGCTTAATCAGATAGTTTACTTCATTAGGGTTTGGCAGCAAAACTTGCATGCATTGCAGGACTGTAGATGACTCAAGGTGATTTTAGGGTTCCTACACCTTGATGTATATAAATAAGAGCTTTTGCTCATTTGTAAATAACTTTTGCTTGAGAGAAATATATGCTGCGCCTACCTTGCCCTCAATATTGCTCTTTTTGTATTGGTTCATGTGTCTTCGCTATTGCAATTAATTGTTATGCCACATAGGGTTTCATGCAATTGTAATGGTGAATTCTTTCTGTTTTGTGAATCTTTATCATTATGATCAATTGTTATGCCACATAGGGTTTCATGTGATTGGGATGATAAATCTGTTTTGTGAAGTCTTTACTATCTTGATCAAGTGTTATGCCACATAGGGTTTCATAAGATTGGCGTGGTAAATTCTTCCCATAGTTTAGATAAATCTGTTTTGTGAATCTTTTATCATTACAATCAAGTGTTATGCCACATAGGGTTTCGTGGGATTGTGATGATAAATCTGTTTTATGAGTCTTTACTATTATGATCAAGTGTTATGCCACATAGGGTTTCATAAGATTGTCATGGTAAATTCTCAAATCTGTTTTGTGCCCAATAAACTTGTCTAGATTGAGCTGATAGATGCGCCACCTTGCCTTCAAGTAGAGAATCTAAACTCATTTATCGTCTGATAGTCAAACCCCGCTCCATTTCCTCATGCTCTGTTTTCTTGAGGAAATTGGATAGATTTAAAGTAGCTAGCTTAGTTGTAGTTAATGATCTGCGAAACCAGAAAATCCTTAGCTGCAACGTTCTTGGTTTTCTTAACCTTGTGCCTCTTCCAGCTGAGAACAAAAAGATAGGACTTAGATTACTTTTCTTTTCCATGCATTCCAGCACAACGAGGGAGCTTCCCTCCTAATTTGGAAGAGCACCATTGGCGTAGTGTACATAGCCGTCCCAGACAAACCCGGCACCCGTGAGGTGTTAGATTTCCACGCCAACACTAGCCAATTTTTGTAATGTACTTCACTTGTAAATGCCTTATGTGCCTCTATATGCTATTGTAGTTGAATGCATGCTTGTTGGTAAATAGATTTGTCACTATAGATTTTACTATGACTTTCCCAATGGGTAGTGACAAACGTTCCAATAGTTGGATAAGTTGTTACTGGACTAATGAGTTCTCTTTGTGTTTGAGAAGGATAGGTCCCTTGTATGTTGGGATTTTTAGGGGTTTGTGTACTTTTAACCTAAAAATACAAAAAGGGAAAGGGAAAAACTAAAGAAAGTGATCTATTGAAAACCCTAATGGCAAACACATGAATACAAATTGGGATTTCACAAACTTATGACAAATTAAAAGGGGGTTTCACCACAATGTATGTTTTGATATGCAATGATGATGAAAGAAGGATGCAAATCTCACATATGAAGATATAGATTGTTTCAACACACTCAAACCAAGATACCAAAATGTGATTGTGTTTCATTACATCAATCGCATGATTTGTAAGTGTTTCAATAGACTACCAATGGTTTCCACAATTACACAAAAGTGATTACAAGACATCAGTAATAATAACTCAAAAATACAACTAGAACATACAAACCAACTGCATTATTTATTATCTTTATGAAATTGTACAATTCGAAAAATCCTTATATACAAAGTTACAGACCAAAAGTCTCCTCGAAAATAGGATATCCCCTTTTACATTTGAAATAGCATAGAAAATTTACATATATGACTAGACTAGCAAGCTCTTTGCAACTTATGCTTTGTAAATTGTTGCTCGAGAGGAAGTCATTCTTGCCACTAAGACCTCCTACCATACATGCACCCAACCTTTGCATCGGATGGCCACTTACAGATAACAGTTGCCTCAAATCTGCAACCCATTTATCAATACTGATTAAATCGTTGCCATCAATAACTTTTGCACATGCAATAAAGAGTTTTCTTACATCCACATGTGGGATATCGTCTTCTAGCTCTTATTTTTGTTCCTTTGAGACTTTACTTTAGACATTGTAAGATCCATCTTATTCTCTATTTCTTCTTTAACGTTATTTTGAATGGCTAATGATATTTCTACATTCTCTGCCTTTGATAAACAGATAAGGAACTTTGACAATAGCTATCATTTATACCATGAATGCTCTCAAGATTCCATTCTAAAAATTCTGAAGAGATATTTTCCTCATATGTGGATTCAAATTATCAAGATTGTCATTGTCGGGCTATAATATTTCAACCCTATCTCTGGTTGGTTGCTACTATAGCCACTTCTAGATGAACCAAGTAGCCCTTTATGGAAGGGAAATAATGTACATCAGACGGGTAGGTTTGTGCTGCTTGTGGTGATGATGGGCAACTCTAAATAGATGGAGAACTGTAAAATGAGTGCCCAATCCAATATGAGGAAGCTTCGTGAGTTGTCTTTGAAATTGTACAAGACAAAGGTGGACTCTGAACTAAACCATCACTTGTGTGATACCTATCACTAATATACAATTCTTGAGTTTGAGTACTCTGAAGCAAGCCACCAAATATAACCTCTTGAGGACACCTTGTAACACTCATCTTTGGATTTCCATGTATCCAATGATAAGACATTGAAGGTTGCATAAAAGAAATGTTGTTAGCTGGGCTTGAATCTAAATCTGGTAAGAAAGATCCACAGACTTTCTTTGTATGTTCAAAAACATGATGGGAATTCTGACTAGAAGTACCAAGCTCGAACTTCTAATTCATATTCATATCTAAATTATTTCTTGAGCTATTCAACTCTGTCTAAAGGCTTCAGACATAGCTCTATAGCTTCCTCTAGATATTTGTAGAGGTGCCAATGAAATTCTTTTCAACTAACTTTATAGATTGCTCTCTATCTTCCCCTCTAGTTTTGATCTATTATCTTTCATCAAGGTCATGCCAAAGCATGCATATCATCCCTTATGTTGTACTCTCCTTCATAAAAGCTTACTCTATGCCCATTGAGTCCCGTAGACTGTTCTTGTCACCATTTACATCCATATTTCTCCACCCATTTGAAAGCAACACAGCTCCAATAAAAATTAATTTTCTAGGGACTACCTATTGTCAATCCCCAAGTTCTTCCTAACATGAAGAATACATGTTATCGTAACAACACATAGTCGTCACTTGACATTGACCTAGGAGAAATAGGTCAATTAACAGAACTTTGGAACCATTCTAACACCGCCGATATTTCCACTAATAACCAGAAACACTATCAATTGATTGATTCTACAATTGTGTTGATCTTGTTAGCCTCGTCCTATTTGTTTTCCATGCCATATTAGTGGTTCTACATTTTGTAGACTTGTCTATTAGAAACTTGCAAATACAATATATTTACATCTGCATATTGCATTCACTTGAAACTTTCTAAAACTTGTTCAACAAATCCTGCAATATTTACATTCCATGAAACTACATTTTTGTGAGGCATTTTATCAAACATTTCCGACGCCTTGGCTATGCTTTCACGCTTTGCAAGCAATTCTTCTGTTTAGGCACGTGTAGGGAGAGGTTGAGAAATTTGGAATTACACTTGCCATTTGCATTTGTTTGAAAGTTCCAAATAATCCCTTTCGTGCAGACACTGCAAACATGGCGTGGTATGAGATCACGTTTCTTTGAGGTATTATGTGCAACAGTTTACGTCTTGTCTATGCTGCTCCGTGATGGACCAAAACCAATCTCCCCAGGGTTCCAAACCTCCAATTTTGTCACAGGCCATGGGGATACTGATAATGATTGAGGAATTTAGTTTTACACATGACAAACATTTTCTTGAAAGTTTCGGGGCTTAGCGATTTCTTGGTACCTTGGGAACCATTGAGATTTCCAACCTTGGGGGCTTATCAACAACCCCTCACTCTTTGGTAAACTCTTTGGGAGCATGGTTGAGCGTCGGATTAGTAGGTGGGCAGAAAAAGAGGGAAAGAGGGCAAAAGGTCAAGCGGGCTTTCCAAATACTCTACCATCGATCACTACATTACTCTTAGGTACTTGATTGAGAAAGTTTGGGATAAGCAGGGTGGTGATGTCTTTTGTTGCTTCGTAGACTTCAAGAAAGCGTTTGACACAGTCCCTAGAAACAAGTTATGGTGTAGAATGGAAGAGTTGGGAATTCCAAAAAAGCACAGGGCTATTGTTCATAGGTTATATGATCAGGTACAAGCTAAAATCAAAACTAAACAGGGAATGCTAGAATGTTTTGGGAGTGACATTGGTGTCAAACAAGGCTGCACTCTCTCACCTACATTATTTGGGTTGTATATTGACAAATTAGAAGAATGGTTAGACAATTTTGGTGGGGGAGGAGTTGAATTGACAAATTATGTAATAAAATTGTTGCTATATGTTGATGATTTTATTCTAATGGCAAAAACAGCGCATGATTTAAGGGATCACTTGAAAGCTCTTGAGTTATTGTGTCAAGAGGTTAGGATGCAAGTGAACACCAACAAAACTAAGGTTATGATATTTACCTTGAAAAGAAAGAAGTTTTAGAATTTGTTTTCGAAGGCAACCTCTTGCAAGTGGTTAGCGATTATAAGTACCTTGGCCTTGATCTTCACTATAGGCTTAGTTAGGAGACGTGTAGAGAAAAAATGATTCAAGGTGGTTGGAAAGCTTTATACTCTTTGCAAAATAGATGTAGGAGTGTTGAATTATGGGACTGGAAAACAAAGAAAACTCTTTTTGGGTTGCTAGTGGTGCTGGTGGTTCTCTATGGGTGTGAAGTTTGGGGTGGCAATACCTCAGCAATGAAGTGGAGACAAATTGAAAGACTACAAAAACATTTAATCACAAGTAGCCTCAAAACAAAATTGTTTCCCTATGAGATTGTCCTAGTGGAGGCTGGGGCCTTACCTTTGGAGACATCGACTATGATTCGTTTACTAAGTTATCTAAAGAGGCTAGAAAACATGGAGGTGTCCTGTTGGCCTAAAATGGCAGCGGCAGAGAAATTAAATAGAAGGAAGAGCA
>VDFB02103533.1:0-104055 GCA_007258455.2 Sequoia sempervirens | reverse complement strand
CCATCGCGACCAGTATCTTTCAAGCTATCCATTGGTAAAATTTGAAGGCAATTTGAGCACTTACTATTTATAGTAAGTCACTTCTCAAACAAGGCTATAAATAGCAGGTCAGCACAAGGCACCAGTGTGAACAGATCAGTCAATCCACGAGGACCCCATGGAGCAAATTTCACGTTGAACAAAGTTGCAAAAGTCCTGAAATCAAGCAATTACTATAAATAGTAAGTGACCTTCGGAAACAAGCTATAAATAGCAAGCCAACACAGATGACAAGTGTGAACACAAGAATTACCTCACAAGCATCAAGGTCAACCAAATCAGGTTTTGAAACACTGAGAATCCATGGAAGTCACAAGGGCACCAGAACTTTCTAAAAATAGAAAGCTAGGCAGAAAGCATAAAAATTTGTCTAAGTCTGAAAATGTCCTCCTCAGACCCCCATATGCGCCCAGCTTGGAGGTAGGCTAAGGAAAATTTTCTAAGTCTTGTGAAATTCCTGCTCCAGCCCCCAAATGCGCCATCATCAAGGAGGGAGCCTGAAAATTTCTAAGCCTGAGAAAGTTCCTCCATGACCCTTGAAATGCGCCCAAGGTGAAGCTGGTTGGAGGATGAAAAGTTTTCAAGTGATGGGAAATTCCTACAGGACCCCCTAAATGTGCCCATATTGAAGGGTTGACTTGGAAAATGTTCTAAGGCGTTGAAAATTCCTTCATCACCCCTGATATGCGCCCAAGAAGAAGGTAGGTGGAGTAAAAGTTTCTAAGTTATTGAAAATTCCTGTACACCTAGCTAAATGCGCCCAACATGGAGCAAGCTAGAGAAATTTACTAAGTGGAGAAAAGTTCCTACAAACCCCCTTGAATGTGCCCTTGTTGAGAATGAAGCTTGAAGACAATTGCTAGGGCGTTGGAAATTCCCCCTTGACCCCTCAAATGTGCCCACCTTGCCATGGAGGATGTTTAAAAAATTTCTAAGTGTGAGAATTCCTCCTCACCTACCTAAATGCGCCCATGTTGGAGATGGGACTTGGATTTTATTCTAAGGCATGAAAAGTTCCTCCACCCCTTGTCAAATGCGCCCAAAGTGAAGATGGCTGAGAGATAAAAATTTCTAGGTGTGAAATTTTCTCCTGACCCCCTCAAATACGCCCTCATCAAGGAAGGATGTTTGAAAATTTTTCTAAGTCAGGAGAAATTCCTTCTCCCCTAGTCAAATGTGCCCAGTCTAAAGGAGAGATCAGAAAATTTTCTAGGGCATGTATGAATTGGCAAAGAAGTCAAAATGCGCCCAACTTCAAGAGGTGAATTGGAAAATTTTCCTAAGGCAAGGAGACGTACGCCCAAGGAGGAATGAGGATAAACTTTGATGAAAATATTTTCTAAGGTATAAAATTCAAAAATTAAATGAACCCCTTCATTTGTAGACACACGAATCCTGCATTTTCTGAGGGGAATTTTCTTCTGGGTACTGGATATCTTCGACAAGGAGATGATTTTAAAACTTTTCACGCCTCGCCAAAGATTTTAGGTTGAAGATTTTACCAGGGCGCCTACTTGATGGAGTTTCCTAAGTAAAATTAAAAAATTTCTAAGGCAAAAAAATAAATATTTTTGAAAATGAAACTCCTTGGCCTGTGAAATTGAAGTCAGATGCCTAGACATTTTTCAATGGAGTTTCTAATAGGAGTAATTTTTCCAAGTCAGTATGAGGAGGAAATAACAAGATGAAATCAACGCCTTGGCCAAATATGATAAGTTGAAAGGGGGTGCAGTTGAATTTAATATGATCAAAAAATACGCCCATGCCATGAATATGAGTTTTTGAAGTTCTAGAAGGTCAAATATTCTAGACGCCAGATGACAAGTGTTGCAGCTACCAAAGGAGGGAAAATCGAAATTTGAATGAACTGGCTAAAGTTAGCTCCCTTCTAGAAATCGACTTGGCTATAAGAATTGAGATGATTTTCATTTTCTTCATCAGTTGTTGAGTGCAAGCTGAAACTTGGAGAGGAAAATTCAAAGTTGAGCTCTAAGGAAGGAAAAAATCGAAGTTGAGAAGTTGTTGCAGCTGGCTTGGGCCTAAATTTCTCTGAAGTGCTGAAGTTGTGCTGCTATAGTGAAAATTTTCTAAGTGTTAAGAGGAATTCGAAGTTGCGGAAGAGTGTTGAGGTTTGGAGTTGGATTTAGTGCTGAAGCTTCTCATTTTCGAAAATCTACTGGCAGCCCTGATGTGATTTTATTTTTCCTAAGTTAAATTTCTAATGACTATCTTTTGTTTTTGCAGAATGGCTAAAGTAAGAGCGACTAGCAAGGAAAATAATGCTGAATCCAACAAGGCAAATGCGTCCAGACAAGCTGTGATCAAGAAGTTGAGCAAGTCATTCCTGTCGGAGTCAAAGTTCTCTTCAAAGCTGGGCAAGTTGAGTGACACAAATTTAGGCTCTTTCAATATGGAAGCTTTCAAAAGCCGAATGATGGGAATTGGAGGCCATCGTCCATCAATCACTTCGCACAATATTGTCAAAAGTGGACTTTATGCAGCTGCTGGTTTTCCACCAGCAATTCAATGCCCGAAGTTAATCATGGAATGTGCTAACTGCTACAACCCAGAACAGAGGACTATTATTGCACCTGATGGCAAGTTGTTTGCCAACCTCACACCTGCAACCATTGGCGAAGCATTTCAAATTCCTGCTTACGAGAAGATGATTTACAAAACGAGAGAACATGCTGAGAGAATGTATGCTTCTACGTTTGACAGATGTGTTGATATGATAAACTCCCGTTGGATGAACCAGCCCAACCCCACTCGCACAAAGTTACCAAAGCAGATAATCTCAGATGATATGAAGCAGGAATATTGTAATTTGATTATGATGCCCAGCAAAGTTGGAGGATGCCCCCAAGCGTTCATCTTTGAACCTTGGATGTTTTATTACATCAACCTTGTGCTCGAAGGCAAGGAGCATATTGATTGGGCAATGATGATCAGTGATAATTTGCATGAGCAACTCCGGAGTTTGAGGAAAACGAAGACATTTTGCATGGGCTCATACATCATCTACATGTTGGCTCGTATGAGAAAGTACAAAGGAATATCATAAAAGTAGCCGATCAGGTGTGGCTCTCAGCAGTTCAAGATACATGAGGCTTGTCCACAGTTGCACTTGATGAACACGTCTCACTACAAAAGGGTCAATGATGCCTTCACTATGCACATAACGAGGTCACTTCAGCAAAGAACTCATTATAGGATATCAAAGGAGGCTCAGAAGTTGATAGAAAGGTACAGATGTTGGTTTATCCAATTTTCGAAATTTACTTATATCAAGCTGCAAGGGTTCTCTTCATATCCTTACAAGTTGCCTAGGTACCCTACGAACGGGATCTTGACGTTAGAAATATCTAGGCAACTCATTGCCTATGATAAGATTCAGAAGAAAAAGAAGGGAGGACTTGATTTCCCGATCATCATGGGAAACTCAGATGAAGTGTGTCCTTCACTGCAGGCAGCTAAGGAAGCTGAAAATGAGATTCAGTTTTTCCGCCTGTCTTACCACACTAGCAGGCAGCATTATGATCCTCACAGGAATATCAAATGGATACTATCAGAGGAATTCAAACATAAGGCAAATATTGAGGACTTCTGGGCAAGTCCGTCAAATGGGGCTGAAATAAGGAGAAGGATGTTTTCTAGAGTACCATTGAGTATGATTAGAGAATGTGAGATTGTCCCAGTGCCAAACCAGGTAGATGAAGATGTGAATTTTTTACACCAAGATTATGAGACAGTGAGGAGTACACCGCTCCCACTTTCGAATTGGTCGAAGCCAGAAATTACAGATTTGGATACACTTTGATTACTAGTCCTAACGTTCACAAGAAATTGGGTGGAGAGGCACGTGAACAGGCTTAAGAGCAGGTCAATTCCTCTTACTTACAACTTGATGGGAGATCATAGGTCGCCAACTGTTACAAAGAGAAACAGGTTGCTCGAGCTCCAAAGTCATGAAGGAAAGAGCCAGTTCAGCCAGAGCCTCCGAGAGTTGAGGTGGCATCACCTACACCATTGGAGACTCATTCTCCAAGTATACAAGAGGTCTCATTGTTTGTTGATCAAATGAATATGTTGAATAAGGAACAGGAATTACAGAAGGCAAATCAACCACCTCGAAGGGAGTCTGTTCGCCAAAGTGTCAACGTGCCTATTAGAGATAACTAGCAGGAAGAAGATGAGGATACAACCACAGATACATGCTTCCAACATGAGCTTGAGGCAGCATTAGAGAATGACACGATTACAGGGCAGGAAGCCCAGGGTTCAGGAGATACTCAGCCCGTAGAAGTTGGTAAGCCTCATCAAGATGAAGTTAGAGAAGAGGTTCGTGAAGAAGCAAGGAATGAGCAGCCATTTATTATTTCTGACCTACACCAGGTAGTACCAGATTAGCTCCGAGACAGGATGAGGAGTAGCCCCGTTGAAGAAACTGATCCAACAGTTGAGATGGAAGAATTCCTGAGTAGAATCAGTGTGCCCCCAACAAAGAAAAGAGCTAGGAAGTTTTCAAAGATTTCAACAGATGAGGATGGCTCGCACACCCTTCACATGGCTATGCCAAGGGTTGAGTGTAATCGAGATGAGGCTATCCCGGAGAATTATGTGATCACCACCATAGAGTTGGGTCGCCCCACGGGAGCACAGATAATTGAGGTGTGATAACTCCTACCAGGCACTCAAGGACAGGTTACTCCGAACTAAAGGCAAATATAAGAAATTGAAGAAGGAGCACAAGACTTTGATTGGTTATGTACAGCATTTGTCTCCTTGCGGACAGGAGAATCCTGCAATTGGGCTCCCAGCCAAGCTTCCTAGAGAATTAGTTAGCAGCTTGGAAGATTTAAGGAAGATGGCACAAGAGGCAGATAGATGGGTTGCTAGTGTTCGTGCTGAGATGGAGAAGTTAATGGAGGATCTCTCTCATGCTTATCAGCAGGCTTCCAACATTATGACACAAATAGATGCGGTTGATCAAGCTTGGGGCGATGCTCATATCTATCAAACCAAGGTTGTCCTTCGTTTAGAAGCTTTGATGCATACTCCCTTACAGACTTTGGTTGAGGGAGGTGTGATACAGGAGCGTGATAGATATGACTTCACCAACTGGTATTCTTCAGTTGTCACAGGCCGAGGATTCTTTGATGCAACATAGGTAGACTCAACCAAGGTCAAAAAGGCCATGGGGAACATTCTTGATGGAGTCCTGAACACATTGGAGGCTATCTTTGCTAGGAGGCTGACTTTTGAGGAGGTGACTACTGATGGCTTAAGGAGTAGGTTGGCACCTTTCTTTGCAGAGGTGAAGACTTTTGTTCAGAATGACTTTGAGAACACCTCAACTTTCTCCAACATTATCCAGAACACTCAGGATGCTTTAGTTGCTTGGAGAAAGTCTTGTACTCGACATGGGCAGGCAGTTATAGTGTTAGAGTTTCAGCTTGATCATATCCCGCCTATCTCCGTTCAAGAGGTTGATGTTGTGCTGACCAGGTTCATTGATTTTGTAGCCAACGAGAAGGAGAATGGAAACGCCTTTCTGGATGATGACCTTCTGGATGACTAATAGTGGGCATTGATTGCCTTTGCTATTTTGGGAGTGAGTTGGAATCTTTTGACTCATTTATTGTACCACTCCTCATTCTGGGGTTTTAGGGTTAGGGCTTATGTGGCTTGATCTGAGCCCTCCATTTGATTGTAATTTGAGTCGTCCATTGGACTTGGCCTATAAAGGGAATCCCCCTCATTTCTCTTGTTTGGTGTTGGTCACAAAAATCACATCAACACCAAGTAAATCTAGGAGGTCTGTAGCACCATCTACTCAAATCTTTGTCTTGCGAGGTACCAACACATGAGACCTCCTAAAAACCTCCTATAAGAAGAGTAATCAAATACCGCAAAGACTCAATCAACTCCTCAAAAGAATGCCCCTCAAGAGAGCCAAACTGATGTGCCATAGGAGTAAGCTCTAGAAAATTAACACTGGCTCTCTCATCCCAAACGGTAGATGCACTACAACTCAGTGTGATTCTTGGGTTCCAAGTGAGTCTCAGAAAGGAACCACCATGCTGAAGTTGCGCCACACTGATCATAACTGTCAAACCAAAGTGCCCATACTGCACTCTCCTACCCTAGACCTCCAAAGAGTAAAAATCATCAAAGCCCATATTGAAATACCTGAGAGGATCGAAGCCAATGCCAAAAAAATACCCTACCAAGGCAACTCAAAGTAGACTACGTCAACAAACTCACTACCAATTACAATCCTAGTCAACATTAGAAACACCATGCTCAACCATAAGAAATTAACCTCAACATGACACCTCATGGTGCCCCAAAAAAGCAAGTCAATCTCAGCGATATCACTAAAATCAGCCAACCAGGAAATGCCTCTACTGATGCAAACCAAAATCAAACATCAACACTCAACCTCCAAGTGTCAAAAAAATGGTCCCGAACACACCAGCACACCCAAACCACTGCAATCAAAATGACATCATCTGAAATAATGAATATCATCTCCATGAAGTAACTGCAGTCAATCACCAAAGCGGAAACAGTAAATGAATGAACTGTGCTCAAAAAAACACTCTCAGCCAACTATCCCAAAGCCTGCCCAAACTCAAAATCAATCTACTCATCAAAATATGTCATCATAACCAACGAAATAAAGTAAGGGTAACTGTAATCAAACTCAAATCCCACTAAAAACATAGGAGAGATGAGTATGGAGGTAGCAAAAGAATCATCTCCTAGGATCAATTCATCACTGCCATCCAGGCTCAACCATGAACTATTCAACTACTGAACTGAAGAAACCATCCAACTCATCTACGGATCCGAATCCGAAGTCATATGCAAACTAATTGGAAAGTGGGTAGCGATACTAATACTAGAAGTTGACCCACTACTCCAATCCTGAGACAACACCTCATGTTTAGAAATTGCACCTAGGTTCCAAGTTTTGTAATCAAATCCGCTCACATCACTGAAATTGTTTGGGTCTCAGTCATCCAACTCAAAAAGTGGATTGTCATGAGTCAAATCAGCATCCCATTCAAATAAAGGATTATCATACAACTAATAATTGTCCTCAACTCCCAAATCAAACCAATCCTCTTGCTAATCCGAACTCCTATTTTCTGATTTTTTGGGAAAGTGTGCAAGATCATACTCCTCTTGGATGAGATCAAGCTCCATCATTACCTATTTGATCTCCTTTTCCCTTTCTCTACCTTCCTTCTCCTTAAACTATTGAGTCTCATAGAGTTGATCGTTCGCTTCAAGAAGTGCCTCTTGGACACTTTCCAAAGTAAGCTTTGTGGAATTAAACTCAATGGTGAGCTCACTAGCCTCCTCCCTTAACTGCTTAGACATAGACAAGGTTTCATCTGCAAACTTGGTGGTTATATCTCTATCATGCATCATGTGTAAGTTGTTTTAAATTCTTCTATACAGCTCTTCAATGTACGTGAATCAGAAAATGAAATATTAAGCTCACTTTGTCCCATAGATGCCTTTTGAATTAATTTTTCCAAATGCATATGTTTGCTGTCCAAACTAGATAAAATGTGCACCTCAATTTCAGCGGATACCAAGAGTCGTATTTTCCAATCATGATCAAGCAAAAATGATGAATTGTTGTTATGCGGCATGTAAAAATCAGAAATAAATTCACACTTGTCATCAAAGTTTCCATGGCTGTCCAAAATCTCATGTGCCTCTTCTTCAAAGCTTGCCTCATCTTCGTCACTAGGCCTCTGAACAAAATTAGCCCCAAGCAGAAACATTTCTGATTTATCTTCAAGATCATGCCTCTCAAAATCAATTCCCTCTAAGGCATCCTTTTTACATTCTTTATACTCTAAGGTTGGGACAGCAGCTTGGTCAGAAGAAGATTCCTCCCAAACTGATTCTTCATAATACTTTGGTCCCCAGCTAGCAGAATATGTGAACAAATTTCAAATGATTTTTGGGTTTGTGATTTGCATGGTATTCTTGTTAGTACTGCTTCATCTAACAGTCTTTTTGTCTTTCTTTTGAGTTAATATCTGTCATTTAATGTAAAAAGAATCTCTCAGGATGGAAGATTTTCAAATTTGCTACCAATTTTTATGTGTTAAGGTACATAGACAGGAGCTTCAACAGATGAGTATAAGTCTGTAAGATTTGTACCAATTTCATTATAAATAGAAATAATAAAAAAAAAATTACTGACCAAAACACCTCATCTGACACATTGTACGGAAGCCTCTGAGAAGTCAGATCTTCATCTAACTAATCTATGTTTTCTAAGTGGTCCATTTAAATTTTAACAATCTATAATTAGCCACCTAACATTCAGCTCTTCAGCAATAAAAAATTTTAGTCTCGCTGAATAAAAGTCCTACTCGTGCCATGTACAATTATACAAGTTCCTGCCCTGTTTGCATTCATATACTGTCATGCTATTATCCTTTTCTATTCCTTTAAAAATTCTGATTCATCCTTTTTATCAAGCAGAATAAAATCACATAATTCTTACAAACATTGAGGAATGAATGATATGAAATAAATCATCACAGCAAAAATTACTTTAGGTTCGTGCCAACCAGAAAATCACCAACCTTATTTGCGTAATGTATGAGTTTATCCATCTGCTTGAACCATGTATTTGCATTCTCATAAGCAAAGTCCTCTCCCATTGTCCACATTATATGATTTGTACGAAATTGTTTGGCCTGTAAAATTTGCATTCACATATCACTAATTATAAGAAATTTGGTGATTTATTGAATCTGGGTATAAAATATTTGAATTGATAGTTAAGTGGTACTTGAAATCAAACAAGTAGGACTTCAAAAATACAGATTTGGATCCACACCTGCTCCTCAGCAAGCTGAACAAAAAGATCAACCTGTTGCTCAACATTATAATCGTAAAGAAGAGGATCATCCTGCATCACAAACAAATTTTGATATTGATTTGATGTACCTCTCAAAGAAATTGAAAAATCATATATGGGAGAAAAACTGGCTACCTGGATAGTTGTTTCTGTTGTTTTAATATCGTAGCGAAATTCAGGAGGAGGATCATAATGATGTGAAAGAATTCCAGTGAAAACCTGATTATAAAAAAGGTTTACTGATATAAAAAGGTGTTGGAAATCTTATGGTAGTCTTGATCCTTTTACAGTAAGCCCCCGAACAAGCCAGAGCAAGAGAATGAATTAGAATTCCAAAAAATGGTAGTCTTGATCCTTTTGGGGTGAACCACTAGGCAAGCTAAAGTAAGAGAAGGAATCAAAAATCCAAAAAAAGAATGTCTTTATTTGAATAAGTTCAAGTGATTGCATTTATGAAACTTGTAAATGGCAACTAAAATAAAATAAAAAATCAGCTAAACATTTACTCAAAAAATTAAAATCTATGATAGCCAGACAAATGCTTCTACTATATTCAGATCTTCAAGGTATTAAACAGTTTTTACCTGTGCAGTAGATCCAAGTGACTTAGAAGCACGCCATATCATCTCCATAGTGCGGTCTTCTCTTCGTTTGGCAATGTCTTGATAGTCAGCTCTTGCAAAGAACAATGCATCAAAACCAACCTGTAATGATAATCCCTTATGAGGTGATATAACAAACAAAATATCTCATTTTCATGACAGTTGCATCAATGTAATGCTTGAAATGTGAAACTCGTAATAAACCCTAGCTAACAAATTTCATTCAAGTTCAAATTTTCATTACATCCTCTTTTCTCTAAGTTCCCTTTATTTTAACTGCCGTAATACCTTTAAGAATCAAGTCCTTTTTATTAATGAATCTGGTGTACCCAACAGTCCAACTGTTTCCAAATCAGTGCCACTGAAAATCTGAAATGTCATGTTCTAATATTTTGGGTGATTTTCATTAATTTTGTTCTCGGCTTACTGGTCTTTCTGAGTTTCTTTTGTTATTGTATGTGTTGATGAATTTTGAAATTCAGAGACCACAAGATCATAAGATCATGACAAGTGTCATAATCCCAAACTCTTGAACCTTTTAAGTTCATCAAGTTCTTTACATTGTCTTAAGTTTTCAGTGTCTTCAGTTTTCTTTATAAGATTCTCTTTATGATCCTTTATCCCAAATTCGTCGAATCTCAGACTTCTCATGTTTACACGTTTGTGGAATCTGTTTTCCCGAGTTTTTGAAATCTCTCCATTTGTCCTCAATTTGGGTGTGTTTCAATTTGGGTTTATTTTGATTATTTTATTCATTTTAATCACAGTGTTTTCAAGTCCCTTGGGATTTTGCTACTTCAAGTTTCTTAAAAGTTTACCTTAAGAACGCCAAGACCTCGAGAATCCGAATTCATGATAAGTGTCATTATCTCAGCTTCTCGTGCACTCAAGTTCCTTAGTGTCAAGGCTTAAAGGCTCTAATCTTCCTTTTGATTCTTGAGTGTATTCAATGCTTCATTGTGATTCTTGCTTGGGCTTGAGCTTTGAGTTGATGTGTTATGTACTTAAGTTTCTTGAAGTTCCAAGTGAAGTGTAATAATGGAGTTTAACTTAAGTTTTAACCTAGGTTATCTTTCTAGCAACTACAGTTAAATAGCTCCTCCACTTCTTCGCATTTTGAAGAACAAGCCTTTTGTGCTTTAATCATTCTGAGACCCCGATGATCGATGTGACTTAGGAATAGTTAACTAGTGCGTGTCAAGATTTGGTAAATTTGAGAAATCAACGAGTTTAATGCTTTTAATGATATTAGACAAGCACGTGTTGCAAGATTTCTTAAGCTACTTGCCTTAATGATTCTTAAGCACCGTGTTTCAATCTCAAACCATTTCAAAGAACTAGCTTGAATTCAAAAAAAATTGCCCTGCATCCTAAGAGTTTTTCTTTGGTTTTACCTCAATGAGTCTCTACTTTCAATTAAATTGCTCCTGTGCTTCTTGGCATTTTAAAGAACAAGCCTTTCATGCTTTAATCATCCTAAGACCCTGATGACCAATGTGACTTAGGAATGGTTGATTGATGTGTGTAGGAATTTTTCATAAATTAGGGAAATTAATGAGTTTAATGCTTTCAATGAGACTTGACAAGCATGTGTGAGATTTCTTAAGCTAGTCGCTCTACTTAATTCTTATTAAATTTTAAGTCGCCTATTTCAAAATCAAACCATTTCAAAAGACCAAGCTTTGAATTCCAGGAATTCTCAATGAGTCTTTGCTTTCAATTATTGTATAGCCGATTTATTCTGTTGGAGTGAACTAAAGTTTTGCAATTGAGGCGTATTGGTAGATATGGATGTGAAAAGCAAGGCTTCAAAAGCTTCCTCTACAACTACATGTTGGTGTTCTAATTTTCTACTTTCCAAGGCAGGTTAAGTCAAATTGTGTGTATAGTTAAAATATTCTTCAAATTATAAGGGGAAGCACCCTAACACCTAACTAAACCTAAATCCTACAACTATGAACAAAATTTACAAGTATATGTAATGTCCCCTTCTCAATCCTAATCTATTTAGTGGCCATTAGCCTATTTCCAGAGTTCTCGTAGGCTAAATGGAAAGGTAAGGGGACTCCAAGATCCTTGGAGGATGCAATGGCAGCACTTCTTGTATTCTTATGGTGGCTCTAAGCTCAAGGGATGATTTTGGTTTGAATGACACTCTCTGCAATGTTATCAGACTATCTAGGTGTTCTCCAAACTTCTTGGAGAGCGCATCTATTTTTAAGAAGTCTTCAAAATGGCCTCATTCACTCATACAGTGCCTCCATGTCTCATTGGTGCAATCATAATTGGATTCTGAGTTGATTCAGGATTTTCCATCATAAGGCGTAAAATATTTTAATATTTCACTTAAGTGTAATGTTTAATTACTATTTTATTTCACTTAAGTGTTATAACTTTTTGTAGAGTGAAAAGGACCCCCAAGTTGGGCGCCTAGACTAGAGAAGGGGGACGTTGCACATGAGAGCTTATTATTATTTTTTAAAAGGTGATTTCGAAAACAAGACACTATATTATTATTTTTAATTGCTTTATCTCCCTCCAAAAAGCTATATAAGGAGGCCAAGGGTAACTCATTTGGACGTGTTTAGTTGAGATAACGAAGTGCTGTCAGCTTGATGATTGAATTCTTCAAGGCTCTAAGGACGAAAACCCTCAAGGTTCGTCCTGGTTTCGGAGTTGAAAGACACTCCCTAGCTAGACTTGGTGTGGCTTCACTGCAGGAGTCACCATTGGAGATATTGGTGAAGGTTTTAGTTTGATTTCAAAGATGGATTGCATTGATGTCTTCTAGTTGCTATATGTTTGGTGTGATTTTCTTACATTTGCAGAGTGTTTGGAGTAAGATTACCTTGGTTTTTGCTTCGTGGGCCATGCCATTTCCTACACAGGCCATAACACCCTTTTGATGATGCAGATTGAAGTGTTGAAAACTTTCTTCAGGGTATTGGCTCATTCTTTTCCTTAGCATTGGGTGACCAACTATGCAAGTTTTCAGATTTTTTGCTGGAGTCTATAATTTTTGGGAGCTAACCGTCCCTCCTAGCAGGCTGTGCATCCTTTGAAAGGGGGCATGCAAGTTCATGGAGGGAACCTCATAACCTAACTTTTGGGCTCTTGGAGTGGCACCTAGACCTTTCTCGGCCTTCCAAACAGTTTCAAAGTGTTCTTTGGTGGTTTGGTGAACTTCTTGGGTAGCGTGCCATGTTATTGCTTGCTGTTCTGAGGTGTTTCAGACCTGATGTTTCATATCACACCTGTTATTGCTGCTGTTCAGACCATTTTCAGACCCCTGGGTGCCATTGTTGAAGTATACTTGTTCATTCTTAGCAAGGGGTAACGTTTTCATGTGTTGGATATCATTTTGGGGAGTTGAATCAAGTGTATAACATCATTTTCATTGTAGCATTACTCTATGTTGTTCTAAAACTTATTTGTAATGAGCTCTTATTGTAATACCGTTTGGTAGTACCATCAGTAACTTGGCTCTGTGTTTGGAATGACTACCTTTCGCATTTTCACAATCCATTGAACGATGATGTCATTTATGCCTTCCAAGGCATCCAATTTGACTATGGGCTTCACTTGATGCATGTTCGTGTCGAGTGTTTTCAGAAAGTCATGAAGTAGGACCATTTTGGTCTTGATTTCAACTTGAGAGTACTATATTATGAAAAACTCAACTGTTGACTGTAAACACGGATATGGTCAGACAACTTTTTCTACAATTGCTAAAAATAAACTGTCGAGGATTAATACTATTTTTTATGAAAAAATCTAAGACATGGGTTTTACTTAGAATAATTACCCAGAATGTCAAAAATCCCAAAAAATCACTTTTCCTCGTACATGCAAAATCCCTTCGAGGCAGAGGTTTCAGAGGCAGCAGAGGCTTATTTTTCTCGGAAAAATTTGACACATGGGTATTGTTGGTGCTTCAAAGCAAAACAAACCCAGTTTGTCTAATTTTTTAAATTGTGACTTTTTCTAGAAACCTTAACAAAAGCAAGGCAACTTTTTCTAGTAAAATTTGGCACATGGGTTTTGTTGAATATGCTATGCTGGTCATACCTAGAAGACCATATTTGTGAAAAACCTCTGTTTACTTGGACATGCAAGAAGATATAAGCAAGAATAGAAGAAAAAGAGTGGAAGAAGTTTGGAAGTTATAAACTACCTCTCTGATCCTTCAAGAAAATCATGCCTGGAGATGCAAACTCTGATATATTGTCCCTCTGTGCAACTAATTCTTTGAAAATATGAAGAATGTTGAGAAAGCCCTTTGTCAGATCTTCAAATGATGTTTGGAGAGAAAAATATTCGTTCTTGAGCTCTAACCTACAAAGAGATAATGAAGAATGGATGCCTAAGCTTGATACATATTGATTTGGAGTTGCAAGCATCAATTAGGCACCAACATGCTAATTGAAGAGTCAATATGCCTAATCAAAAGTTCACTGGAGAAAATTCCACCAATTTGGGGACGTTTTAGACATGAAAAGGCTTCTAAAATATCTCAACTTCAGTCAACTAGGCCTACTTTGACTTTAGGCGTCCAAGTTGAGGAGTTGAACATTTTTCATTCTTTTTCTATGACAAAGTGCCTCCGTTCGATCCTTGATTCTGGTTGCTCGGTTGATCTTGAAGTGTTGCTGACAAATCCATTACTGAGTTGAATCAACTCTAATGAAGTGTGCTTGAGAACTGAAAAGCTAAAAACCTTAATCTGATGCCTCAAAATCTTGGACGCTTTTTCCCAAAAGGGTGTATTTTTCACCAAACTTAGTCATTTTCTTGGTTGCTTTTCATTTCTTCCTTTTTGACCTTCAGTGCCTTGATTTAAGATCTCTCATGATTGATGATTCCGACGAACGTGCTAAGATGTGGAATGGGTAACCCGTTTAGTACCGGAAAGATTAACTAGCCTTGTAGGTCATGAAAGTTGGTTTAGAGACCCGAAAAGTTTGGGCACCCCTGGCTTGCAAGGGCACCTTTGACCTTTCGTGTTGAAATTTTCATCTTGCAACCTTTCACGAACAACCTTAGTTTGATCCTTGTCGTCAGATGTTTGATTTATCTTTTGAACTTGCTAACGGTGTCATTGTTGAGATTGATCAAGATGGAGGACTTCTTGGAGGTCACGGAGCTTGAAGACTGCATCTGACTGCCCAAAAGGATGGGCATCTATTTCTAGGAAGGTGCAATTTCCTTAACACTTAGCCAATTTTTCATGTCTTTCATCTTGCCTTTACATCCGGTGCTTTCTATTTGATCTTCGTTTGTGAATGCTAGACAGGTCTTGTGAGTGTGCAACTAGATTGATCGCGAAGCTAAAAGGATGTTGAGCAGATGCCTTGAAGAAAGTAGCTGCTAAAACTTCATTTGGTTGCCCAGAATGATGGGCGCCCCTGGTCAGCAGGGGCTCTCTCGCTTTGATGTTCATTGATTTACCCTTCGTTTCACGTGCTCGAATGATCAATAGATGTCGTCATTTGATGCATCTCGTAGACCAGCGAACAGGTTCATTGCAAAGTTGGGCTAACGCCAAGGAGATCACTTGGAGATAAGCTTGCTCAAAAAATGACATCTGGATAGTCTCATTCTTGGGCGCCCTTGGTCAGCAAGGGCTCTTTTTTATGTTTTGACTGCTATCTTCGATGGTGCTTGCTTTCAGCATCATTCGTCTTTGCCTCTGTTGTCGGTGATCAATGAATCAGGTGAACCTACTTGATGATGCGTTGGAAAGCCAACAAAATTACGAAGGAGATGACTGTCTTGGCAAAACTTGATGACTGCCTTTGACCTCTTGAACTCATGGGCACCCATGGTCTACAGGGGCTCTTTTGACTGCAACTTCATCATTTCCTTTAAGATCTCCATCTCTTCGTGCTTCGCATTCACCATTGTTGACCACGTGGACGTGTTCACCGTTGTTGATAGCGCGGACACGTTCATTGTAGTAATTACTTTCACCATGCTGCATGTACGGGTGCTTGAAAAATTCACCAAGGCATTGACCGTGTAGCATCTTCCTTGTAGCAAGGCATGCATCTTCCAGACTTAGAATATTTTCAACATTTTTCACTTTTGAAAATCCCCTCCGTCGTAGAGCATCTTTTCGAGCATCTTTCATCATGGATTCTTCCTTGGAGCTCTTGAGGCTTAGATTTCGAAACCTGGTATTGGCCATCTACCATTAATCGCTACAAAGGTCCTAGCTTTTCTCCTAAAAAATGAAAATAGACCCACCAAAGTAAAACAAACTTTTTGGTGATTTTGACTTGACTAATGTGATCGTGAAGACAATTTATCCTATCAAGATCATTTTCAACTAATTCTGGAAAGGTCCTATTTTTAGGGGTTTTCCTAAAACTAGGGGTTTGAAACCCTAATTTTCAAATTTTTAGAACTTCGCAAGTATCTTCCTTGACATAAACCCACAAAAAGCCTATGTTTGTTTGACCTGAAACGGACTTTTGACAACAATTTTACATGATTTAGACCATTTTGATAAAAATGTCTAGTTGAAGCAAAAATTTATTTTGGGTACAACAAGGCCCAAGGCAAAAACCCTGGGTAATTCTAGGCTAAACCTATACCCAATCCAAACCAATCCAAGTTCGGCCAAGATAGAAACCTAGGGTAATGGAGCCCATGGCTATTAAATCATTCAAGCACATTGAACAAAGGAATAAAAAAAATTTTAAATGTCATACAAGAAACTGTACCAATGTTCTCCTTTCAGCCCAAGACTTAACCATCCTCAATAGATGTAAAGAATTTGTTGATAAAACAGCCACTTAAAATCTACACCAATTTGTAAGGGTAGTCATCATACTAAGATGGTTCCTTAAAAAAGGCATAAATACTTTTAAAATGATCTATACACCCTAATTTGTAGTATGATCTCAAGGATTGTATCTTTCCAATGTGAAGCCTGAGATAAAAGGCATTATGTCACTACTTGCATCACTTGTATCCTCTATACACCCATAGTAGTAATATGAACATGTAAATTCTATTGAGGATGTGGTGTGATGATTAGAACTTGGCATTATTTTTGTTGCCAGCAAGGTTCAAACCCCTCCTAGGTCATTGGGCTCACGGGCTTTGTGCCCCTGGTGGACCACTGTAATGTCCCCTTTTCCTATGTCAGTATCTTTTGCAGTGGTTAGTCTACCATCTAGTCCCCATAGGCTAACATGGTGTTTAGGGGACACCTTTGAGGGTAATCTAAGGCTCTTCAACAAGTCTTTTGATATTCATTTCAGTGTTCTGCAGCTTAGTGTTTCAGTGTATTGGTGCTGTGCCTTCTAGAGGCCATTTTGGACGTTTTCTCCCACACTTACTATTTTTAGTAAGTCACTTGGCCATATTGCTCATACTTACTATTTATAGTAAGTCATGGTTGGATCAATTGTCATCATGCCTATCTAAGCCTATTGATGCATTCCATAGTGTATACATTGTGTGGTATGCATATTATTTTTCTTTCAGCCCACTCACAGTTGATTTGACTATGTTGCAAATGATACACAAGTGTGGGATGGATGGTAGGTGTAAAGTGTTTCCTTCTATGAAAAAAGGAGACAAATCTTATTGGTATTTTGAGTTGCTTCCACAGGATGGTCATGTTGTTGGGGTACATGATAAAGAAGTAGAGTTTAGGCAATTTGGCATTCCAATTGTAATCAGAGTGGTACAGCAAGAGCCATCAGGAATCGAGAATGATGGATTCCCAATTTATCCATGGGATCTAGGTAGAGTACACCCATGAAATATTCCGAGCCAATTTTTTTAAAATTTTCAATTACAATAAGCAGAGCAATGCACAGTCGTTAGGGTTAGCTCTAAACCAAAACGATGTTGAAGCAACTCTAACTAGAATGTACACCAAGATCCCGATGTGGGCAAGGTGTAAGCATTGGTCGGAGAATTTGAATGCTGAAACAAAGTTGGAAGGAACTCTAACCAAGAATGGCGCCAAGTGATGGCGAGCATATGGTCAAAGGATCTTAAATGAAATGTTGATACAAGAACTCTAACCAAGGTTGCGTCAGAGAACGACGAGCATATGGTCAGAGAATCCCTACCATCTAATATGCTGAAAGCAAACTCAACACCAAGTATGTGCTACCCAATTCCAGTATGGAAATGAGGCGACCATATGGCGGAGATATAAGAAATACAATGCAACTTCAGAATGTAAGATGAGCATTACAAAACATGATAAAGCAAGATTAAGGGAAATGCTGACAGTACTACTGTGCAGCTTACAATGAGCTATAGAATGCCTGCAAGATCAAGGAATTAGAGTTCTTCAAATTGCTGCAATAACAAAGATGTTTTTCATAAGGCCTTTTAAACTTCCTGACACTAATCCATGAAGAAATATGCAGATTTCTCAAATCTGATCTGACAGACCAGCAACATGAATATCATAACCAGCAACACAGATCCCTATCAATATGCTCATAACTCTCTCATTTCTCACCCAAATGACTTCAAATTTGATGCAATAGACCTTCAAAATGATGGCGCCTAGTTTAGTAATAAGAAATGGCAACTAAAAGTGGTTATTAATTACTGGCACAAATCCCAAGGCACTCCAGAAAGTACGGCCTTCAAGGAATGACGAATTTGCTTTATAAAATCATAAACTTCATATTAAAATCTGCAAATATTCATGAAGGGTCGCCTCCAACAGGGAAACACAATGAGACAATACCCAGAACGAAAATGTTTATGATTTGAGACTTGTGAACAGAAACATACATTCAGCAGTCATGACCAGCAACTCTGGAATTGATAGAAAATGATATAACCCAACTACAAAGGATAGGAAATCAACTATAACTGAAAAGACAAATCAATAACACTCAAAACTCTCAACTAGTTGTTGTCTTTCAAGCAAGAAGAAGAGCCAAGCTAGGAGGCTTACATTCCTCGAAGCAATCCCAAAGCCAATCCGGCAGCATAAGTTTGCAAATTCATAAGATGAACCAAATGAGGACCCAAAGCTCCAATTTATAACTTCAGAAGAACTTTCTAGAAACCTCCAAGAAGGGCGCCACCTCAAAGATTCTTTTAGGTCTTTGACTTGTCTTTTGTCTTCACCTTCAGGATGGGCGTACTTGCTTTATGTGATAAATTTCACTTTTTAAATAAAATATTTAGCTCACCCAAGTTGGCGTCCAACTCACTTTAGCAATATTTGACTTTAGAGATATTAAAATATTTCCTCCATGTAGGAAATACCCTTCAAGGTCCCTTCTTTAAAACAATATTAATTTATGATGCTAGGACAAGGGATTATAATGTTAAATTATAACATTATAATATAAAATAGCTTATATCCTCAAGAAGTTTGGAAACCTTGATTCGAGCTTCTACTAGCCAACAGCTCACCGGGGATAGGCCATCAATCACTGAAAGGTGTAGTGCTAAAAATGGGGACATTACAACCCATGGGGAGTTATGATACATAAAGTTTATCACAATGAGTTGCTTCACCACCCTTAGCTTCGTGAAGATTATATCAAAGTCGTGTAGCGCAAGTCTGCAAGTGTTGAGTATGGCGAGCTTCCAATTGGGATGTGGGATTTAGGATTCACTATGCTTGGCAGATTGTTCTTTCAAAGAGTGATTAACAGAGCTGCCAAGTTTGGCTCCATCATTACCCAATGGTTGCAATGAGGTTTTGGTAGAGTATTCTATAGACTGAATTCGGATCCCGGCATTCAGGAGACAGGCCTGGGTGTTCAGGTGAGGATTGCTTGGGGACAAGCAATCTTGGGGAGGGCGGACTTTAATGTCCCCTTTTCCTAGGTCAGTATCTTTTGTAGTGGTTAGTCTACCATCTAGTCCCCATAGGCTAACACGATGTTTAGGGGACCCCTTTGAGGGTAATCTGAGGCTCTTCAGTAGGACTTTTGATATTCATTTAAGTGTTCTACAGCTTAGTGATTCAGTGTATTGGTGGTGTGCCTTCTAGAGGCAATTCTAGACATTTTCTCCCACACTTACTATTTTTAGTAAGTCACTTGGTCATATTGCTCATACTTACTATTTATAGTAAGTCATGGTTGGATCAATTGTCATCATGCCTATATTTGGAAACTGTGATTGGATCACTCCCACAAGTTGGTGTTGGTATTATTTTGGGAGTTGATGGTTTAATTATATTATTAAAGTTAATTTAACTTTAATAATAATGTTATTTAATGATAACTTTATATTATGGCGTTATAAGGTGTTAAGGGGTGATATGTGGTATTTAATAAAGTATTATGTTTTAATATTACTTTATGAAATATCATTTTAAAAAGCTAATGTATTAAATGCCAACAAAAGCAAATATTATATTTAAAGTTTAATTGGCCAAGTGGGGGCATGGGAATTTGGGAGAGTATAAAAAGCAAAAGTGCATGCTTTTTCTTTATTTTCTTTGATATTTATGCAAATTTGGAGAAGACTGAGCAAGGGTTTGCTGGTTGAAAGTTTGAACTTTTCTGAGGACAAAATCCTTTGAAAAGAACAATGTTTGCAAGTGTGGAAGATCCACCCAAGGGCACTAGATTGAATAATCTCATTCAGAGGTTATTATCTGAGCTTCATTAGATTCAGGAGGTCAAACATTTCAGATATTTCAGAGGAGTTCATGGCAGACCAGAAAGTTGTTTGCTGATTATTATTGTTGTTCATTCCATCACCAGCTGGCACATGGATTTTAGCAGGGTCATACATCTCTAAGCATGCCGTACAAGCCAAAGCTGGGTGTGTGAGTCCTAGGGTCAAAACACCTAGGTTATAGACTGGCAATCATCTCCTTCCTTGGCGTCTAGGGCTGATAATCAATTGTGCAGCAGTTTGGATGTGGAATTTGGTGGCTTTCAGGAGTGGTGTCCAGTTTAGAGGGTTCCCAATTTGCTGGTCAAACATAATTCAGACCTGCAATATTGCATATTTGTATTAAGGGTATGATTTAAATGTGTTTCCTAAGGCAATAATCAAATCTGAGTTATTAATTTTATGCATTTGCTAGAAGTTTGTTTATTTTTGCAATTATCTATATTTCCTGCATTGCTTGGCAAGAACTTTATAAAAATCAGAAAAACATTTAAAACCAAAAACAAAACTTCAAATCAGAGGTGGTTATTATAGCTGCTCAGCTTGTGGATCTAAAGCATCTGCATTAATGCAAGGAATGAGGTTCCTCATTTGTGGCCTCACCCTGATCAGGCCAGAATAAAAATTCCTGAGGTACCAATCAAAAAAATATATGTATATGAATGTGCATAGATATCATATCAAGGGATGTAGGGCATGTATAATGATGTCCACCATGAGTTGTAACACCCATTCATATAATATTGGGCAGGATAAAGCATTTTTTCCTCGTATTTGAAATTTATAGAATTACTGTAAATTTGAAGGGAGACATCGTACTGTGGTATTAATGAGTTCTTGAAACATAATTTTAGCAGCCAACCATCACTTTATCCCTATATGAGTGAATTCCACAATTCATATAGATATATTTGGGCCATATCAACCAAAGATGAAATTTTTCAAGATTTGTATGGAATCCACTAGTTTCATCAAACAATAGCATACAAATCATCATATTGTAGTAACTCTCCCCTGGATTAATGAATACAATTGTCTGTTAATATCTTAAATGGTATTTTAGAATTACAATTGTCTGTTAATATTGCTAGTGATATTTTACAATTTTTCCACAGAAATGGTCTTTTCGAAGAACAGTTGATCATTGCTATGAACTGAATATGCTCTATTCTACTAGTAATATAAAATATGCATGATCTTCACCATCAAGCTCTAACAGATACAAGGCAATAAGCAGGGAAAATGTGACATGAGATCCATATCATATTGCTTATTGCAGCTCCTTCCCAACTCCTTATCAGATGATGTTATATCTTCCAAGAGATGAATGAAATGAGAAGATGAATCATGACAGACAAGAGAAAGTCTGACAAACCTCGGCACTGAGAAGATAAGCTTGAACAGCAGAATGTCCAAAGGGATCAATCTGCCACCCTATGCGAGGAACCTTTCCAAACTCTTTCTTGATAAACCGATGCCCAAGTGTTGTTTGATCTATCATGTCAACATAATAGGTAGATGCTTCATCATGCATGCACCAGCCACCATTTCTGAAAAATTGTAGAACTAAATCACCTCAGAGAGTCAAGAGTTGACATTCCCAAAACTTATGCAACTTGCTAGCAAATTCAAAACCAATTTAAACAATGCGATGAATTTTGATATTTGATAAGCATTACTAGATTGATATCAGAATTTAAATAGCAAGCAAATTAAATATTCCAGTTACATAAATTCAAGCTGGCCAGAATCAACAAGCTTTTGAACAATTTCCCTTTTCTCTTTACTCTGTTCCCTCCACCACCTTTTGAAGAAAGCCTGGAAAAAAAGAAAATGTGTGATTTAAATATAAAACTAAATTGAGACACTTGAAAAAACTCTATGCATAACCCTCAAAGGTACTCGTCTCACCACTTCAACATAAATAAACTTGCGGTTTGGATCTTTTTGCAGAGCATCAATAAATGAATCCAAGATGTATTGCACTGCTGCCACCTACCATTGAATTAACAAAAGATGTATATTAGTTCTCCCTTCATAATTAACCATTCAGTTTGATATAGTCATTTGGCGGAAACAACGAAATGGCAGTATTATCAATTTTATAAAACTATTACACAAAAAATAAATTTAATAAAAGTATAATACAATCTTGTCTTTAAGATTTAGATGCTATACATTGAAAATCATAATTGAGCTGATTTATCAAGAGCATTTAGGTATCAACTTCACCAAGAGCATTTAGGCATCAACTTCACCAAGATCAACATCACAATAAATCTCAGAACTACTAAAATTCTCTTTAAAGATAGGGCTCTACAACAAAATCTTTTTATATTCATTTGTCCTTAAGTACCCATTTTTGCACATCACTAAAAGGTTTGACATTTTGGAGTCCTGCGATGATACATCACCACAAAAGTGCTTTTATGGGCCACACAATAGGCAAGCACTTGCTAGCAGGGATACACCCATACAAAGGAGAATGTATGAGTAGATTTTCAAGATTTTTGCGAGGGTTAGCTGTGATCAAAAGAAAAGTTGCAAAATTATCAAAGTCATCTAAAGCTGCTTATTCAGAAGTCTAATTTTAGCCGTCATCATATTCAAAAAGAAGAGCATAGTTTGGGATTTGCTATTTTTTAGCCAAATTTATTTATAGCATGTGTTATTTTTAACAATCTTTATTTTTAGTACAAGGAGCCCGTGTTAGTTTTAACCTTCTACTGTTTTAAGCATTTGCTATTTATAGCTTGGAGTTAACTATTTTTTAATCTCTTATCTTGGAAGAGATGTGAGTTTTAATTCATAGTTTGTAATAAATTTAGTCTACAACTTAACTGGAGGTTGCATGGTTTTAGTTTATTTAGTATTAGAAGATAGGATTTTATAATAAAAATTGTACTTCATGCAATCAATTATTCTTAGAATAGAAATTGCAGTTAGCTTCTTCATTTTCATGCAATAACTTTGTAAAAAATATAGACTAGTGTCTTTTTGCACTTCATTTTATGAAAGGAAATTCTAACATCTACATTTTGTTCGAGATTTTATTCATCAAGTATTTAGTGTCATTGTTCCTAAATTTGTTATTATATCTTTCTTGCTTATAAATTTTTATTAAGATGTCTCGTTATTGAAATGTCCCCATTTCCGACATGATAATTCAAGCAATCAGATATGCCAGTTAGCCTATTCTTTATTCCCATAGGCTAACGCATGACGTAAGGGAATGCATTTTTGGGCCTTGGAAAATAGGGAAAATATTCTTTTTGGCGTAAATAATTTTTATTTGGCATGGAGAAGTTGGGAAAAGGGCTTAATTGATCTATCATGATTTTTGGAGAAAGCAAAATATTTTCATCAAGTATTTAGCGCCCAAAAAGGAGGAATAAAAATAAAATAAAAACAATTTCAAAATGCAAAGTTGGCTCCCAAGTTGGGTCGGCCAAATTGGGGGGTGATAAGGGAGCCTCATATATATACAAGTTTCATTTGGAGGCTTTTATCACCATGAGAATTATCTCTGCTTTCTGATCTGCATTTTGGCAGTTATTCCAAGGACGAAAACCCTTGAGAATATTGGAGGAGTTAGACGAAAACCTAGCTCTTCAATGGAGCACTTCATGACAGAGGTTCACTTGTGCTTCAATAGAGTTTTATGCTGGATTTCATACTTAGATTTCTACATCAGCCTAGGCGACTTGAGGGTGATGATTTCCATGTGCATTTGGCCTAGGGTTTCTTCCTAGGATAAAGCATCCAAGTTGCAAGAGGAGTGACCAGGTTTGGAAGGGCGAATTGTAGCAAGTTTGAACGGTTTTTACATGATTTCAAGAGTTGCAAACCCTACAGTCAGACCAGCAAACCAGCGCACCCTTGTGGTAGGGTTATGGAGTCATTCATCATCATATATTTGCATTTTACTTGCATTTGTGTGAGCTGGAGCAAGTTTGCCCAACTAGGGTTAGGATAGAGCATCATTTTCATTGCATCTTTTGAGGTTTCTTCATATCAGCAAGCTACTGTATGTTGTTGGGCATGTTTGGAGCCCATTTCGTAGTGTTATTGCATCCATAAGTAGGTCTGATTTGTAGCAACAAACTGAACATTCAGATTATCAAAATTTGGCATGTTTTTCGTGGATGTTTTGGTGATTCATTGTGCTGGTTACATACTTGTTCATGTTTAAACAAATCTGCTAATGAATTTTTGTTGTCATGGGGAAGATTAAATGCTGCTGCTAATGCACGTTTAAGTTCAGAAATTTATATAAGCAAATTAGGGTTTGAGCAGAATTTTGAAATCAGAAAATTATGGCATAAAACTGTGTTGCAAAAATCAAAAAAATTGCATATAATTCAGTTGGGATATTTCAATGGTATCATACCTTGGATCCTGCTAACCTGAGGGTCTTTTATGCAATCACCATTTCAATTTTACTACCAAAGAAGAATAAGACAGCAAGAAGAAATGGGTGAAGATAGCTCAAGAAGGAATGATCAGCCATGGGGAGACTTTTTGCAAGGTTTTGCCCAGCAGCAACAGCAAGTGTTGCAAACTTTACAAGAGCAAATAGTGGCTGCGATTGGAGATTTGAGGGTTGGCCAGCAAACCCCAAGAGCAAACAGCAGTGTTAACAACAATAACATGGGTAGAGCAGCAACCTATACCAAGAGAGCCACTACTACAGTATCGGATAGGCCATTTCGGCCTACTTTGTGGAGACTACGCCCGAGGAAGAAGAAGACACTCATGTTAATGATGACATAATGGCTGCTTATGATGAGTACCTAGCACTTCCAAAGGCCATTAGAGCTGCCATCAACTTACACCAATACATGGACCAGCAAAGGAATAAGAAAAGAAGCAAGCAAACAAGGCATCCTCAAAAGCAATACAAGGAGTACAAAGAAGCATTGAATAAAGTTCCTCTTCCACACTTTCACAGCAAGACAAGTGCTAGAGCATGGGTTCACAAGTTAGATACATTTTTGAAGCTCAAACCTATGTTAGAAGAGGATGCGATTCAATTTGCACCTATGCACCTTGAGGGAGTGGCTTATGATTGGTGACATCGTGGTCTTGTGACTCAACCATAATATGGTCCATTCTTATGAGGAGTTCACTAACAAGCTCATCGTAAAGTTTGATAGGAAGGATGTGGAAGTCTACTGCAGAGATTTGGCACAGTTGAGGGAAGTGGGGCATGTGGACTCTTACATCAATGAGTTCTAACAAATTGCTATAATGGTACTTGATGGCTGATATGACAAAAAAGAGGGTGACAATGCTATTTGTTGAAAGGTTGAATGATAAGTTGAAGGGTTTGGTGAAGGCACATAGCCCTAACACTCTTGATGATGCTATTCAGCTTGCTCTTGACCTTGACACTACTCCTACATCATCTCAGCCACAAAGGAAGGACTTCAAGGGTTCAACTTCATTTCCAAATAAGTTCAATTAGCCTAAACCAGAACCTCCAAGGAATGATAATGAGTCAAGGAACAAGTTGAGGAGGAAGAAGCTTTGTTTTTCTTGCAAGGAGTTGTGGGAGCCAGGTCATAGATGCCTTGGAAAGGGCAAAATGCATCTCATAGAGGTCACTTCCAATGTTGAGAGTGAGACAGTGGAGGACACTAGTTCGGATAGTGATGAGGATCATACACCATGATTGGAGCTTGAGCCGAATGGTCAAGGAGATACTGCACATGTTACCATTGCTTCTCTTTCAGGAGTTCCTAGATATCATCCTTTTCGAGTGAGTGAGAGAGGTCCTTAAGGGACAACGCATCACTTGCTTGATTGATAGTGGAGCCACAGACAATTTCATTGATGAAGGTTTGGTTGCAAAGAGGGGCCTACAAGCTAAGGACTTTTCAGGATTAAATGTGAAAGTTGTCGATGGCTTCAATATGAGGTGCTCTAAGAAGGTATCTTCACTTAGCATCCAAATAAGTGATTATACTTTGACTGATGATTTCTATATGGTAGGACTTGGTGAGATTGATATTGTTTTAGGAGTGCAATGGCTACAATCTTTGGGGCGGTACATACAAGATTTTCAGAAGATGGAACTTGAGTTCATGTCCAATGGGAAGAAGGTTGTTTTGAGGACCCTTTCAAATGGAGGACCGAGGATTGTTTCAGCAAGGAGGATGGAGACATTGTTTAGGCATGATGATGTTGCTTGGGCAGCTTAGTGCTTTGTATCTTCCAAATTTTCTAGCACTCATGAGCATCATGTTGATATTCAATCTATGCTTGATAAGTATAGCATGGTGTTTGGTGATATCCCTCATGGTAGACCACCAGATCATGGTTTTGAGCATGTCATTGAGCTTGAGGAGGGAGCAAAGCCTGTCATCACTACACCCTATCGTCATCCACGGCACTTCAAGGAGGAGACTGAGAAAACAATTAAGGCGTTGCTTGATATGGGACACATTTGGCCTAGTTCCAGTCCCTTTGCTTCTTCAATTGTTCTTGTTAAGAAGAAGGATGGCAACATGAGTATGTGCATTGATTATAGGGACTTGAACAAGAAGACAATCAAGAACAGGTGTCCTATTCCCAAGATTGATGAGTTGCTGGATAAGTTACATGGGGCAGTGTATTTCACGAAGATTGATCTTTGTTCAAGATACCATCAAATTCGGGTACGTGAGGAGGACATTCACAAGATAGCATTTCGATGTCACTATGGGCACTATGAGATTTTGGTGATGCCTTTGGTCTTACTAATGCTCTTGCTACTTTCCAATCATGCATGAACCACATCTTTCATAAGCAATTGCTTAAGTTTGTTTTGGTGTTCTTTGATGATATTTTGATATATAGTAAGACATGGAAGGAACATCTGCAGCATATTGAGGAGGTATTGAGCATCATAGAAGTGCAATCCTTGTTTGCTAAGGCATCCAAGTGTGAGTTTGGGATGACGGAAATTCTCTATTTGGGGCATGTGATTGGAGCAAATGGAGTTCGAGCGCACCAGGAGAAGATTCAAGCTATCTTGGATTGGCCACCACCCACGAACATTTCAGAGTTGAGAGGATTCTTGGGGTTATGTTGCTACTACAAGAGGTTTGTGAAAGGATTTTCACAACTCATAGTGCCACTCACGGATCTCACAAGGAAGAGAGCATTTAGTTGGTCAAAGGAGGCCCAAGACACTTTCAACAAGCTAAAGCAGGTGATGAGTTCTTGTCCAGTTTTGGCATTTCCTGATTTCACGCAACCTTTTGTTTTGGGGAGTGATGCTTCAGGAGTAGGCATTGATGCAGTTTTGATGCAGAATAAACATCCCATTGCATTTGAGAGTAGGAAGTAGAGGGATATAGAGAGGCACTATTCCACCTATGATAAGGAGATGCAAGTTCATCAGTGTATTTTGGAGAGAGCTATTCCGTTTGGCAGGAACAGAGTTGACACCGAGCACTAGTTACCACCCACAAATGGATGGACAAACGAAGATTGTGAACAAGTGGGTCGAGGGGTATCTTCACAATTATGTTGTAGGGCAGCATCGTGCTTGGATTAGATGGTTGCATTTGGGTGAGTATTGTTACAATACCACCTATCATATGTCGATTAGCATGTTCCCATTTCGGGCTTTGTACGGGTATGATGCCCCATCTATTGTGGATTTGGCTTTTGATGATAGTCGGGCCCTAAGAGTTGAGGAGTTGATGCAGAACAGTTAGGATATCCTTAAGGCACTTAAGGATAATATTCAACAGGCACAAAATCAGCAAAAGACATATGCTGATAGACATAGAGTGGAGAGGTATTTTGAGGTTGGTGATTTGGTGTTCTTGCGCCTCCAACCATATAGACAGTCTACCTTGAAGAAGAGTGGTGCAAAGAATCTGAAGCCCCAATTCTATGGTCCCTACAAGGTGGTGAGGAGAGTTGGAGAGGTAGCATACGAGCTTGAACTACCAGCTGATAGTAGGATCCATAATGTTTTCCATGTGTCTTGTCTCAAGAAGGCACTTGGGCAACATGTTGTTTCTTCTCCAGAGCTTCTGCCTCTTGATGAAGAGGGTGTGTTGGTTTTGAATCCCGACAGTATACTGGAGATGATGTCATGTCCCCCAAAACGGTAACACCAAAGTATTACTGAAATACAAATCGAGTGGATATCAAAATATAAGTCTAAGTGATCTCAATCTAAATATTACTATTATAATTATAATTATCTGAGATAATATTATAATTATAATATCAAATAAATTAACATTATTACTATAAATATCATTATTGTATGACTTGATAATTAATACAAAATTAACAATTAATTAAATATAAACATAGGTGATTGCAATTATCGAGATACAAACAATAATCATTATAATAAATAAATAGTATATATTGACAATATTATAATATGATAGATATTACATCAAACACAAACAATTCAATATTATAATAATACAATAAATACTAAGAACATATACAATAATCCAATAAAATCAGTTTATGGGCACAAGATTAAAATAAGAGGCATATAAACATTATTATAAATATCATAGTCATTATGACATAATGGATGATAAAATATAAAATCAACATAAACATAAAAGGACATTGTAACTATCGAATATAAGATTACACAAGGTGAGTCGAGCCTGGAATAATATGGAAGATAAATATATAAATTTGATATAAAATAATAAGAGCAAATTATAGACATCACGCTGGCAAATATCCTCAGCGTCCATTAGCGAAGCACTCCAACAAGCAACCCTCGATAAGCAAAGGACATTAGGCTGCTAATTAATTTGGCTCCACAATCGGAACCCATCACTCCTTGATACAGGAACATGGCATAATTGTCCTGATTCTTGCCAACACCGCTCATATGACTATCATGGTTATATCTTGTTAAAAGAATCGCAGCTTACTTCTGAGTATCAAGTCATTTGAAATATTTGAAGAAGGAATCAGTATTAGTCAAATAGTGGCATCAATGCTGATTAACATGGGCTAGTATAATGAGTTGATACGAATCTATACTGCAGGCTTTCCCATGCCCGGCATAGTATCATTCAAGGAGCAGCAGCTAATTGGAGACGCGATAATACATATACTGGGTATCCACAAGAGAACATTGAAATGTTGTCGCACTTGTAAGCTTATATGCCATGGGAGTGTCTCCAATCCTACGGGTCATCCAAAGAAAATTGTGCCACCATAGAATATTCAATACCGACGTCTATTGCCGCAATATTGAGGAATGGGAAGTTACGGGAGTAATTTCGAAGATCACTAAGTTGTGAAAGCCAAACAAATAGATAGAAGATAGCGATTAAATTCTTAACTAAGAGTATGGATTAGAATCAATTAGCAAAAGAATCGACCAACAGTGGTGATAAAGGGGCATCACTATCCCAAGAGTCACAACCGCTCCAAGCATAAAGGTATATAGAGATAATGGGAATTTTGGAGCGGGGACATCATGGAACAGTTTGAATAATGAGTTCACCATCGCATAAATTAGACGTGCCAAGGAGATACAACAATCAATCAGTGATCTTTAATATACACAACAAAGTCTATATTAGGCAGTCTCTTTACCTATTAGCATATTCATCAGACTTTACCCAAATAGATATATACAGAACAAATAATAAAGTTAACCGTAGTCTTTCCAGTCCATCTTAGATCGGACTAAAGACTTACTGGTTGAGCTCATTGTCTCTAGTCTTGCTTATACCTTTAATATATGATCTAAAGATAGATCAGGAAGTAATATCATCATCATTACCTTGATACCCTTATCTCTCAAGAGTCAATGTGATGGAACAAGTGTTCTTAAGCAATTCATGGATACTCTCTCTACTAAAGCTATTGTCTTGGCATACCTTAATTTCCCCATCCATAAATCAAGAGACAAACCCTTAAGACAAATCCATACAGGATCATTACAACAAGAAGGTGAGTGAGGAATTAGGAAACATGGAGAGAACACGACAAAACAGGTGAGATTAATCACTAGCTTTAATATTTAATTTCCTCAATCTTTAATTTCCTCGATCTGACATAATGATGCTGCATAAACCTCCAATCGATCTGTGTATTATTGAATATAATATCCGGTCTTTATTCCTTGAAATATATAAGTGCTTCTGACATGTTTTGAAACCATTCCTTCTTGATAGATCAGAATCTAGAAATAGAATTATTGGCATTGATATTGGGCATTAGATTTGGGGGACTGTGTAGTCCTTGAACGGATATAGACCATTATTGTTTACCTTTTTCAGAACTGTTTCTAATGATGCTTGATCTACAATTATGTTTGACTGGAGGTTGCACTAATGCTGGAACTGTAGGATTGTATTGAATTATATCATGGATCAAATGGATATGATGGGCATATAGATATGGATATTGATTAATCTAGTTCTGCATTCTGATACACCTTCATACATAGGACTCAATGAAACTATATACGTATTTTGAACTAAACTAGTTTGAACCTATTGGTCTGCATCGATTTGAAGAATATGATGAATGATCTATAGACTTGAATCTTGCTATATTTACTCCTGCACTCTGATATATCATCATGCTGAATTATATATTCATGTTGAAAATGCAAGTGAATCATTAATGATTGCATAATTGGAAATTGTGTAGAACTGTCTGCATTTTGATTGTACATCCTACCTGGAGAGGTGAGTCATGACTTAAGTGGTTTGTCTAAAAACCTCACCCAAGTTCTGCCCCACAGGCCCAAGCAAGGGTTGGGCAATCTGCCCCATAGGCCCATTGCAAGGGTTGGGCAATATTTTGTCCCACAGGCCCAAAGTGAGGGTTGGGCAATAGGAGGTGGTAGACCATTGGCCCCTTAGGGATTCTCCTCTCCTAATGGGCTAAGTGACTTTCTTTATGTTTGCAATCTGCAAGTATTGTTATGTTTGATTCTGGATATCTAGATATTAAGGCTAATAGATATGTTGTTAATATCATGAATATAGATTCCAATCCAAGGTTATTGTATTAAAAGGACATTCATCTGAAAGAAGCCCTGAACCTAATCAACAAGCAAATTCTAGGGCAAACAAGCGGATTTTACGGCAAGTCTGAGTACGGGACATTACAAATGAGGGATCGACGATTGAGGAATAGAAAGGTTCGTGAATATTTGGTGAAGTGGAAGAACTTGCCATTGGAAGATGCAACATGTGAAGGAGAGCAGATTTTGCAGTATCCTAGTTTGCAATTGCTTGAGGACAAGCAATCTCAAAAAGGGAGGACTGTAATGTCCCCATTTCCGACATGATAATTCAAGCAATCAAATTTGTGAGTTAGCCTATTCTTCATTCCCGTAGGCTAACACATGAGGTAAGGGAATGCATTTTTGGGCCTTGGATAATAGGGAAAATATTCGTTTTGGCTTAAATAATTTTTATTTAGCATGGAGAAGTTGGGAAGAGGGCTTAATTGATTTATCATGATTTTTGGAGAAAGCAAAATATTTTTTATACTATTATTTGGGCTTGGGCGACCCCTTTTGGAGAAATAAGGAGGAAAAAATAATAAAATCAAATGTGAAGTTGGTGCCCAAAAAGGAGTAAAAATAAAATAAAAATAATTTCAAACTACAAAGTTGGCACCCAAGTTGGGTCAGCTAGATTGGGGGTTGATAAGGGAGACTCATATATATACAAGTTTCATTTGTAGGCTTTTATCATCATGCAAATTATCTCTGCTTTCTGATCTGCACTTTGGCAGTTATTCCAAGGATGAAAACCCTTGAGAATATTGGAGGAGTTGGACGAAAACCTAGCTCTTCAATGGAGGACTTCATGACAAAGGTTCACTTGTGATTTGATGCAGTTTTATGCTAGATTTCGTGCTCAGATTTCTACATCGGCCTAAGCGACTTGAGGGAGGCAATTTCTATGTGCATTTGACCTAGGGTTTCTTCCTAGGATAAGGCGCCCAAGTTGCAAGAGGAACGACCAAGTTTGGACGGTTTTTGCATGATTTCAAGGGTTGCAAACCCTACAATCAGACCAACAAGCCAGCGCACCCTTGTAGGGTTTTGGAGTCATTCATCATCATATATTTGCATTTTACTTGCATTTGTGTGAGCTAGAGTAAGTTCGCCCAACTAGGGTTAGGATAGAGCATCATTTTCATTGCATCTTTTGAGGTTTCTTCATAGCAGCAAGCTACTGTATGTTGGGCATGTTTGGAGCCCATTTCATAGTGTTATTGCATCCATAAGTAGGTCTGATTTGTAGCAACAAACTGAACATTCAGATTATCAAAATTTGGCATGTTTTTGGTGGATGTTTTGGTGATTCATTGTGCCGGTTACATACTTGTTCATGTTTAAACAAATCTGCTATAACTTTTTGTTGTCATTGGGAAGATTAAATGCTGCTGCTAATGCATGTTTAAGCTCAGAAATATATATCAGCAAATTAGGTTTTGAACGGAATTTTGATATCAGAAAATTAGGGCATAAAACTGTGTTGCAAAAATCAGAAAAATTGCATATATTTCAGTTGGGATATTTCAGTTATGGATGCTAAGGGTTAAATTGCTTCAACAAATTTGCAAGTTTCGTATTGCAAATGAGCTCAAAGGTGTAGCCCATGGCTTTGTACTAAGTCCTACATTTAATTTAATCATAACATTTGTGTTTATGTATTAATCAATTCAAGTCTGTGTGTATTTAGACTATTCAATCTTTGTTTTAACGAAATGGTGTAAAGCTATGTCACAAGACTCGGTGAATCTCAAGCTAAAAATTCAAATTTCAGCAAATTTAAAGAAATCCAAAAAAAATCATTTAAATTCACCCTAAAATTTGTATGGAAAAGGGCTTACGGTTTTTTAAATTAAAATATTTTTTTAAATGTGTTTTTTGGTTAATTGTTTTAGATTTTGCATGAGAAAACAAAATTCTTGAGCTTTACTATTTCCATGAGAAAATAAAAATCGTGAGGAGTTTTTTGTTTGTGTGATTTATTTCTAGGGTCTGCAGAGAGAGCCCCTAACATTCACTCCCGTTTCAGGTCATTTTCAATCACTCATGCAGCATATTGTCTTCTTTTCTTCCAAGAAATCATTTAAAATTTTAAGACATTAATAATGCGTTGCAGCACTACTCAAGCAACTCTTATCAATCCGGGGTCGGATATTCTGCTATTTTCAGATTGTCCAAGCCTTGTTATTCGTAATTGTGAGACGTGGACAGCACGAGGACTAACTTGCAATCCACTATCGAAGCACATTCAAGAAAGGGCAAGGATATCACTTTTAGTCTTTTATCTATGCACACCTTTATTTTTGTTTTGTTGTTATTTTGAAAAAAATTGAGGTCTTGTGCAATAATAAATATTTTTAATTATTATTATATTAACATTTAATATATTAAAATTTAATGTTTTTAAATATTTAAAATTTAATTTATACTTTTAGTTTTAATTATTAATATATTTAATAATTAATGTCATTAGTAAATTTAAAATATTTTAAATAATTATATTTATTAATAATTTCTTTCTATTAGGTGAATTTAATCACAATTTTTTTTACGTTGCTGAATTTTATTCTTGTCGAATTCGAACCTTGTGACATAGGGTGTAAGCATGTAGTCATAGAAACTGTTCTAAATCAAAAAGGAAAAAATCCTGTGTGTAATATTGAAAGAGAATCTTAGCCTTTTACGATGGGCAAAACCAAAAAGATATGCATTTACATCTTATTCAGCATGAACATGAACCACTCCAAAAGTTATTGTAAAGATTGTAAATTGCAAGTACTTTAGGTTAGTTTTTAATTTACAGGGAGCTTTCCCTACTAATTTGAAAAACAGTTTTATCACACATCTATTTTGCTTTATGTCGCACTAAAAGGTGTGAATTAAAATGCTAACAGTACAACTACACATGATAGATAATGTAAAAGGGATCATGAAACACTCTTCAAAAATAGGTTCAAGAAGCAGGTAAGCAAGCTTGAAAGACCACATCAGTAACATATGGACTAAATAGCATGGTGTGGCCCTGTGCGCAGCCACATAATATCCATGTTAGATAGGATATAACAGCAGATATAAAAAATGAGAGAGAGAAAGACTTTACATTGGTTATCTAGTCAATCAATTGTAGGAGCTTCAACTGGAACCATATACCGCTCAAAAGAAACTAAACCATACAGAAAAGAAAAGAAAGTATTATCGACAACAAAAGTGTATTGATTCTAAAGAGCACACAATAGAGAGAACAAGGGAGAATACTTTACATTAATTGCAGTAACAAAATTTGAATGTCCACATTCTTGTATTCCTCATTGTTATAACAGCTAATTTTCAGCAGCAAACTGGTTACCAATACCCTGCTGAAATCTGTTATCTAATTTTGTTTAAAAAATTACCGCAGCTATGGAAATTAAATTATATATCCACAATTTGTCTCCATTTCTACAATGTTTTCGTTGCAACCATTTGCTGCTATATAAATGGGCATTGAATGGGAACTTGAGATCTTAATCTCGGATTCTCAAGACACATATATGTAAAGTATGGTCAAATGTTATGTTTTTGCACAATATTTGTATTTAGCATGGGATGGATCTATTCCTTGGTAGAATTTCTAAAAGACTTGGTTAGCCTCAAAACTTATAACTTTATTACTGTTTTAACTTTTAGCTTTTAAGGCCTTTTCTACAAATTGGAGATGGAAGAATGATAATAATTTTGTTTAGTTTTGGCATGTCACTTACACCTTTTACTGTGATTATATAACAAATATGGTGAACGCCTGATCATATAGTGTGACTGTCATCTGCTCACAGTTTACTGTCCAATGGCTGTGATTGGGTACCAAACCATAAGTGATTTGATTGCCAATAAAATGTATATACAATGCACACTGAATTAAAATGCTGACCAAAAGGTGAGAGGCGCCATTTCAAATGCAATCCCACCAATTCATCCATACAAAAACCATTCAATGTTACAAATGAAATTCATCTTAAGTTGCCAAGGCAATAAGCCCTCAAAACTTCGACAAGGGATTTAAGTCTCCACTGTAAGATGACCTATACATGCTATGTTGCAAGAAACAGCACAGGACTCCTGCTTCTCATGCCACCTGGAATTTCATTTTTTGTTGTCTCACCTTTCAGTCAAACAGGGCCCGATTACAAATCAAATGAATTACAGAGGCTTTGTCGATGAAGGTAATGATATATTCCTTCTTGAGACCCTCAAGGATCATGCTGAGACCCTCTTAATGTAGAACAAGTGCAAATGAGGGTGGTGGGTATAGCCCTATGACTACTGAAAGTTCTATACAAGGATCCTGTTCTACAGAAAGGCAGTCATTTGAGATGAATATTTACGAAAAGTGTTAGCACCCCTTTTCTGTGATGTAACATCAAGTTCAATCATGTAGTTACTAGTGAAATCCATATGCTTCTATTAATTCTCAGACTTGTACCCTTTTGGACCTTAACTTCCATTGTCCAATGACAGTTGAATTTGATTCTTGATGAATAAGAAACAATATGGTGTTCACTACTTGCTTCTATGTTTTAAGTTCATGAATGTGAAATAATAATGAAAATCATAAAAGCAAAACTAAGGCACTTTTCGATTGTTTATAATTATATGCTAAGTTGCCAGTTCTAGTATTGGTTCAGGTTCGGGTTCGAGTTTGGGTTTGGGGGTTCAGTTTGTGGGTTCGGCTAAATTTTTTTGGGGCATTTAGGTCTGTTTTGGGTTTGTTCGTACAAAAAAAATGTAAAAATCATAAATATATATATATGCAGCCTAGAAGCATGAATTAGGATTAGAATATCACATAGCATCATAAAACAATAAAACCACCATAAACTTGAATGTCATTTAAAATATCCATTGGAGGAAAGCATCTACTTTAATATATTAGATAATCCTTGAGGGGGTCTTGAGACCAAGATACAAATAGAATATCTTGAAGCAAAAACAGAGAGCAAAAGAACTACATGTCTTAACAGTAATCACAGAAAAGATACTTCAGCGATGGGCATCAAAAGAGGTCACTGTTTGAAAAATATATGCATATAACTCAGAATGAACCCAAATCCATCATAGTGTAATCTCCCCACTATTGAAGTGACCTCTTGGTGGTCATATTCTAGCCCATCCAACATTCCCGTGGGTTAGAGGGCATAATAAGGGGATGATAAGGAATAAGATTGTCTAGAAAAGTTAGAAGATGTTTCTAAAGGAACTAGAATCTTCTAGAAAGGTTAGAAGATGTTTCTAAGAACTAGAATCTTCTAGAAAGGTTAGAAGATGTTTCTAGAGTCTTCTAGAAAGGTTAAAAGATGTTTCTAGAAGAACTAGAATCTTCTAGAAGGGTTACAAGATGTTTCTAGAAGAACTAGAATCTTCTAGAAGGGCCAGAACCTTCTAGAAATTAGACCCTAGGGTGGCCTTGCCTTAAGGTCTTATTTAAAGGAGGCTAGGGTAAATGGGAAGACATGCTTAGTTTATGCTTGGTTATTATTTTCTCTTGGAGAATTCTGGAAAGCTTTGGCTTTCAATAGGTTTGAGGACGGAAACCCTCGAGCTTGGAGGCAGTGGACGGAAACCCATTGTCTGTTGGAGATATCATTCAAGTGTCTCACTTTATGCTTCAGATTCATCCTTCTAATTATCCAATCCGACTGTAAGTTCTATGACTACGATTGGATATTTTCTATTGTTATTCTACTGAAGATTTGAAGGATTTGAAGGCAATATTCATATGTAATTTCAGATCTTTATTCTAAAATTGTTATTAAATGTTTTCATTGAAATCTGTTTGCAAGTTATCGGGTAAAATGTAAAATCTGTTTGCATGCAAATTGTATGTTAAAACTTTCTGTGGAGGAAATTGGGAAAAAATTGGGGGCTTTGAGTCAGATTGAGTTTGGCTCATTACACATAGTATAAACAAGAACTCAGCCTCCAAATCCATCACTGTTGCCTCCTCCACTTTCTATATAGAAAAATTCCAACCTCTCCATTTAGGACCAGTCTTAAGTACCATACCTTTCATCATGGAAAGAGGCTTCAAGTTCAAAGAGTCGTTAATATGACCACATCACCTGTGGGTTAAGTGGCAACTGAGGAGTCATACAATGCTGCCACTGCAATCCATCACTGTTAGTGTTGATTTTATTTACTACATTATTACATGCTGTGATCACTTGTGGTGGTTGGATTGGATCCTCCTCCATCAAAGCCACAATATCATCATCCATTATCATGTGGTCCTCATTCTCAGTGACATTATCATAGCCCGACTTCTGATCTAATGACAACTGCACACATGTGGGAAAGTGCGAACCCACGGAGGAACCAAACCAGAACCCGGATCCGAACCCAAATCTGGCCCTGCAAGAGGCGAACCTGATGGCGATAACATAGATTATATGTGTAAGTTTAAGAAACAACGAATTATTGTGTTTTATACACACACATGTATCCATTGTGTATACATGTAGATAGAGGTGATTGTTTACGTTTCGGCCTGGCCAACATGCCTCTTGGGTGTACGAGACATCCCTTGTAGAAACAAGGATACCTCATCAATTTTTATTGTATATATTATCTCAAGTTATCATCCATCAGGTGTAAACCTTGTGATCGAGCTTGAGCAAACTGAGATTTTACATTTCATCTACTCTATGAGTAAGTATACATGTGCAAATATGTGTGTATAGCAGCCTGAGTGTAGGTGGATTGGCAAAGTTCAAATTCCTCACAAGCTTGGTCATAAGGTTGAAATCCAGGGATACAAAGTTCAAACAATATGTAAATTAAATGGAAAGAAATCCTTACGGGGAGCCTCATTCACCAAATTGGCAGTCCGGCTCAGCTGTTACACTTACATATATAAATATTACAGATACAAAATATATATGTATTATTTCTTGTGCTTTCTAGGTTGCTTGCATCATAGCCTATGTGGAACTCGGTAAGAGAATCAAGCTTCAAAGAATACACAATGTATAAAATTGCCGATGATATCATTCTCCTGGTTCCATAATTGACAACACGAAAACCAACAGTCCAATGCACTCATCACTCGTGCATTTTCCAAACAGGATTGCCATAGTAAAAACTAAAATGGCAACCTATAAACTGAAAGGACTGTATAGATTATGCCTAATATCCCTCAAAACATAACTACGTAATACTACAACAGCTTAATTGACGTGGAAAAATAACAAGAGGAATACCACATGGTGCAAACTAAAAGGGCTTCAAGTAAAATGAAAAGTGTATACAACTTATAGCCATTATAAATTACCCATCAAAACATAATTACATCATACTAAAGCCACCTGATTGAAAAGGTTATATAGCTTATGCACAATTGACTTGGACAAATTTATTAGTAAAGATCCTAACAACAGAAACACCACAGAAAAACTAAAAAGGAACCATATATAATGAAAAGGTTATATTCCATATAAGTCATGTCTGATAAAGAAAACCCATCAAGGCATGACTACGTAATACGACAACTGCCTATTGAATAGGGTATACAACTTATGGTCAATTGAATTTAAAAAATTTATTAACAGAGATCTTAATAACAAATATCTGATCCACGGAGATTCAAGAATTGACATATTCAGAAATTGGGTTCTATGCCCTATGATCCAACCAAAAATAATAATCTACTCACCTGTATAGAGCTGTTGGAGCCAGTAAAGTACTGATCGACTGTTTTGAGCCACCCAACATCATCGTGAGTATGAGGAACTAAATGAACATTGAGTTTGCCTTCCACGGGTCCTCCTTCGGTGTTGTATTCAATTGGGAAACAACGGCAAAAGCATAAGAGAGCACTGATTAGTAAGCATCGAAGCCATGCTTGATCCATGTTTCTTTTTTCTGCTAGTTTTTTTTTCGAGTCAAAACAATTTATTATCATCGCAAGATATATATAGGAGGGAGGGGGAGAACGGGGGAAGTATTAGGTGCGTAAGATATGGGTCGGGATGTGATGTGATGTGACAAGAGTTTGGGGGTAAAGATTGCTTTTGAAACCGGACAATTTTTTTAAAAATTATCTGTCCGGGTATTGATCAACTTTGAAGCAATCATTTCATTTTAATTTTTTTAACCTAAAAGAAGGAAGGAAATATTTCTTTCCTAGGGTAATGTAGGGGAGAGGGGTCCAAAGTAGGGCGGATCAACTTTGCAGGTCCACGTGGGGGTCTATGTGGACTTAAAATATTTAAAAATTAGCCTGCCATGTCACCCTGCCACTTGTGCATCGACCTATAGTATTTTTTTTTTTAAATCGATCACTCTGCCACCTGTTAAGCACATTTTACGTCGACGTGTCTAAAACGGTTCAATTTTTTCCTCCGCCCAAAAGTGGAGTCCACCTGCCTCCTTAATCGGCGAGCATATCTACGTATAGTGGATCAGACGATCACATGTAGACAACAGCCTCGCCACCCTCTACCAACAGTTTAGAGCATTAAACGCTCGCCGCCTCCTTCATTTCCTCCACTGACCAACTTGCCTTACACATCGCTTCACATTTATTCAATTTGTCAGGCGTGTTAATCAGAGATCAAGGTTCATTCAATACTCCACATTCTCGACTATTTGTTTTGTTTGTCACTGAAACTGGTTCAACTCTCCATGTTTCATCATTTGGCTCTTCATACTTCTTCATTCGGCTCTACACTATTGAGAGCTCCCTACCTCTTTCAGGTGAGGTTTCTAACCTTACTCGACCCGTACGGCTATCTTCAAATATAACGGTATTCTGCCATGCACTTTTTTTTGTAGAAATTTTCGTTGCAAACTTTTGTTTTTGAATATTCTTTGCCTTCAATGAAATGTGGGGAGGGTTTAACTTCTTTTTTTTCTCTACACTCGACCATGCACTTGTAATCTTCTAGTATTCATTGCACCTTTGCATTGTGTTTTTCATATTTGCTTACTTACATAAAATATGAAATGGGTTTGAGTAGTTTAAAATGGTTTTTCATTACTATTAGACTTGTTCAACGAAATATGGAAAGGGTTTGACTAGTTTTCAATCATGCACTTGTTTTCGTGTGTTCGTCATTGCACAAACTTTAAGTCTGCAATTTTATTTTTACATTTGTTTGTTATTCTAAAATACGGAAATGGATACAATATATTTGCTTATTACTAGGAAATATTCATATGGTTTTAATGTTTATCATTTCAAGGGTTTCTACCATGCACTTGCATTTGTTTCTTCCTCACTGCACATACTTTAACTCTGCAATTTGCTTATAATATTCCCATGTTATTCTGAAATATGAAAATGGTATGACTAGTTTTTATTTCAAAGATATGCTAGCATGTTTATGTATTATTATGTTCTTCCATGTACAATAGTTATGTATGCGAAATATTTTTTTCAATTCATTGTTACTACCAAATATGGAAAGGGTTTCACTGGTTCAAAATTAAAGGGTTTTCTCTTTGACAATGCACACACTTTAACTCTGCAATTTCCCTTTAATATTGGTTTGTTATTCCCAAATATCAAAATGGATACAATATATTTGCTTGTTACTAGGAAATATTCATATAGTTTTAATGTATATCATTTACAGGGTTTCTGTCATGCACTTGCATTTGTGTCTTCCTAACTACACACACTTTAACTCTACAATTTGCTTATAATATTCTCATGTTATTTTGAAATATGAAAATGGTATGACTGGTTTTCATTTCGAAGATATTCTGGCATGTTTATGTATTATTTTGTTCTTCCATTCACAATAGTTATGTATACGAAATGTTTTTTTCATTTCATTGTCACTACCAAACATAGAAAGGGTTTCACTGGTTCAAATTAAAGGGTTTTCTATTTGATAATGCACACACTTTAATTCTGCAATTTCCCTTTAATATTTGATTGTTATTCTCAAATATCAAAATGGATACAATATATTTTCTTGTTACTAGGAAATATTCATACGGTTTTAATGTATATCATTTATAGGGTTTTTGCCATGCACTTGCGTTTGTGTCTTCCTCATTGCACACACTTTAACTCTGCAATTTGCTTATAATATTCTCATTTTATTCTGAAATATTTGTTTGTTATTCCCAAATATGAAAATGGATTCGCTTGTTTTCATTATGAAGTTAATCTGCCATGCAAATATATTATTATGTTCTTATATATGTATTTGTCTTTCCATACATATATATACAAATTGTGCATGGAAGAACAAAATAATACATAGACAAATTTCCATACATATATTTGTTTTCATTTCGAAGCTATTCTGCCATGCAATTATATTATTATGTTCTTATATATATATATATATACACGCACACACACACACATATATAAATATAAATATACACACACATATATATATAGCATGGAAGAATAGAATAATACATAGACATATTTCCATACATATACAAATATATATATCTATATGTGTGTGTGTATATATGTGTGTGTGTATTTATATAAATATATATGTATATATATACATGTTTGAATATGTGTATATTTGTAATTGTTTATGTAATTGTTACTACGAAATTTGTTTTTTATATTTATGTTCCACTCTCCACAATTCACTATTCGACTCTACAATGAAAAAAGCTCCCTTTGTTTTTCAGTTGAGGTTTGCTACCTCACTACGCATGTACCATTGTCTTTCGTTTTGACAATGTTTAACCAATGTTTGTTCATGTCTCACTAAAAAGATTTGCTCCAAGCCATTTCAATTCAAATAATAAAAATGAAGAAACTGAGATCATGCATATATTGAATAAAAATAAACTATTCATGCACATTAAAGAAAATTGCATTACAAAGTGTCATTGATTGCATTACAAACTGTTCATAAAAACCAAGCATTGAATTGCAAACTTCGAAGTTGCATATTAAAGAAAAGCAAATTGTATATTTATATATACGTATACATGTATATATATATATATACACAAGTGCATGGCTAAATACCCTATAATTGTGAACCAGTGAATCCCATTCCATGTTTAACCATTGCATAGTAGAAAACCCTATAATAACACGATATAATAAGGTTGTTGTTTCAAGGAAGTGTTGCCTACAAGAATTGGAAACAAGTGTGGACAAAGAGGGGTCTAATGTAGCAAAGTGCATAGAATGTTGTTGGAGAAAACTAATGATTGAATGAATTGAACCTAACAAAAAACATGAACTTAGATCAGGTTTTACCTCCAGGGTAAAACATACGATTCTATTCATGTTTTTTGTTTGGGTTCGACTCGTTCAATTTGGTGTATTGCACAAGAGGGAATGTGTTGCTAAGCAAGCAATAGATGTATATGATTACTGTCTTTACCCACCCTAAACGACAAGTTTAGAGCAGTAATTGATTGTCGCCTCCTTCATTTCCTCCACTAACCAACTTACCTTACACGTCGCTTCGCATTTACTCAATTTATCAGGTGTGTTAATCGAAGATCAAGGTTCATTCAATACTCCACATTCTCACATATCCCGCTCACTCTCATTCTCGAGTGTTCATTTGGTTACGTAACCATACATGTTTGGCTCTCCATGACTCATTGTTTGGCTCTGTACGCTTCATTGTTCAGCTCTGCACTCTCAAAAGCTCCCTTTCTCTTTGAGGTGAGCTTTTTTTACCTCACTAGGCCTCTACCAGTGCCTATATATATTGAATTAACATACATTCATACATACATATACACACACACATACATATATCTATATATATATATATGAATAGATACATACATACATATGTATGTATGTATCTATGTATTCATATATATATTTATATATAGATAGACATTGTTGTGCATATATAGATTCATACATACATGCATACATACATACATATATATAAATTCCAATCTCTTGTATGATATGCATATCTTTTCCACGAATCTATAAATATAAGGGGTTTCACAATGATGTTGTTCACATTAGGTTTTTCATTTAACTCAATATTTGGGGTTTCAACTTATACTATTTATGAACGTGAAAATATTTCAGTTCAATTCATGGTTTTGTTTTATTCTATATGCTAGGGAATATATATCAGTTCTATGCACTATCAATGCTTGTCACCCACCACCCTATAACTCGGTATTTGGGGTTTCAACTTGCATTGTTTATGGATGTCAATGCATTTTAGTTCCATACATTGTGATTGTTTCACCATATCAAGTTGGTATATATGTATAACTCATGTACAAATATTCAATTTGATTGTTCAATTGGATTGTTCAATTGCTTTCTTCAATTCAATGGTTCCATTTGATTGTTCAATTGCATTGCTCAATTTGATTGTTCAATTGTATTGTTCAATTGGATTGTTCAATTTGACTGATCAATTGGATTATTCAATTTGACTGATCAATTGGATTGTTCAATTTGATTGATCACTTAGATTGTTCAATTGCATTGTTTAATTGGATTGTTCAATTTGATTGTTAAAAGTTATTGTTCTATTGCATTGTTCTATTGGATTTTCAAATGGATTATTCAATTTGAATGTCATATATGTCATGTTTATTCCTTAGCAGTTATTTGTTTCATTGTTTTAGATATTTGGTATATCCAGCTAACACTTATAAATTTTTGTCTTGTTCAATCTTCTTTGATGGTGTGCTATTTCAATCCATTATTGGCTTTGTGATGGTGAATTGCATGTCAAAGGTAAACACAAAAGGATACTATACATTCTTATTGTAAGTTAAACACTTTCCTTACTACACTTTTCTTATTAATGACTATTTTCATATATGTTTGCAAGACTCAATTGGACAAATTCGCCATAGCATTGCCCATCTCTAATTCATACAGGTGAGGTTTTTAACCTCACTAAAGTTGCACCATTATCTCTTGTCATTCCCTTTTCTTTCTTCTTTTCACTTTTTTGTTTTTTTATGGGTGTGTTGTGTTACTTAAGGTGAATGTTATTATTTATTTTGTTGTTGATTCTAAATAGAATATTTAAAGTGTTTATTTGATTATCCATAGATTTAAGGTTCTCTTATGTTCTAAGTGCATCGACAATGTGCTCCATGATGTTTATGGCATGTACGGTGTTTATGAACACTTCCAATACTTGTGTTCTGAACCAAATATTTTATGAGGTACGAAATGATGTGTCTCTTTTGCTCAATTAGGGTCTTTCACCTAATGGAAAGAGATAGATCCCACACCTAAAATCTTGGTGGTTCAATCAAAATAAGCTATGTATGATGAAATTATGACTAAATGTAATGATCTAGATGCTGCTAATTGATAAAATGGATTGATTATTAAGTGGAAACTATTGAAATGCAACTTGTTTGAAAACACATTATGTAATGCAAAAACACCTAGAAATGAATGCAAATTACAACAAAATTTGACAAAACTGAAGGTGTGCACCTAGAATATGGATGGAGGCTAGAAATGAAATTTGAAATGTTGTTGATGCTAAAAATTTATCCTACTAGGACTCATTCACCATTCTAGGTGAATTAGTCTTCGTTATGTAAAACTAACTCGAAACCCGTCTCGAACAAAAGGGTATCCAAAAATGCAGAAAACCCTGTTCAGGCATGGAAATGGGACTTATTTTCCACTGATGGAAAATGAGTCCACTTTTGAATTTCTGAAGATCCAAAAGAGGAAACAAGAGCTCTCAATCTATACTTTGGCTTTCTATAGGTGTCCACTTCTGAAACTCTGATTTTTGAACCTAAAAGTGAGCTTTTGTTGATATTTTGACTTGATCAATGAAGGGAGGACCTAAAAAATTTTGCAATGCAATCTTCAATGATTTACAAGCTTCCAAGATGCCTAAATATGCAAACACACAAGACAAGAGAGAGAAACGTTGAATGTTAGGGCATGGGGGTTTGCCTTGGTCAAGCCCCTTTTAGGTAATTAAACCAAAATGATGAAATAATGGAATGAAACATGCAATAATGGAGTTGATTACCTTTCCATGATGATTGATCTTGAATGTTTACAGCAAAACATGGAGAATCTTCCCTTGAATGTTTTTGGAAGCTAACTTAATGACTTGCAATGGTGAAACCCTAACTTGCTTGACTTGAGATGGAAGAATGATGGATGAATAATGAAGAATTAATGTGATGTGAATGGGGAGATGTAAAATGAGGAGAAAAACACTTCTTTATATGCACTTTTTCCCTAATAACCTAATAATACAACATCATAGGCCGACATAAGGTATTTTTGAATAAAAACCCGAAAGGAAATTTGAAATTTTTTGAATTTGGAGCCAAGAGGGACTCATTTGCCACCCATGGAAAATGGGTCTCACCTTGGACTTGTATGTGGGCGTTGGGAATTAAGTCATATTTAATGTTGTTTTTCGGGTTTACATTCAAAATTACACTTAATTAAGTCTTATGAGTGCATAAACGGGTCAAATAAAGCATACGAAAGGTGTAAATAGTGAAAAAAGCCTAGAAAAGCATGAAATCTTGTTACAATAATTTACAACACTTTAGAATAGGACTTGATAAGTGATGAAAAGGTGATTTTTAGGTGAATTGTAATGAGAAGATTCTAGAAAAGTGTAGAAATGTGTTACAACACTTCACAACACCTTCACAAGACATCGTTAAATGCATTTTATTCAGTTTGCAGGGGTACAAGACCTAGTGTGGATGTGTAAAACACCTCACAACACCAAATCAAGGCCTCATTAAGACTAATTTATCATCAATTATTCCCCAAATCAAGCAAGGAATACTTTTTCCTACAGTACATGTTCATAAACACACTCAATTTGTCAAGGCAAAATATGGTTCTCTTCATGCATCACCATGACTTTAATAGGTTTAATATACATATATGTATATGTAGATACACATTCATATATATATATGCATGGGACAATATGTATGTACATATATATAAATGTGTATGTACATGTGTATATATATATATACACACATGTACATACACATTTATATATATGTACATACATATTGTCCCATGCATACATGTGCATTCGTATGCACATAGATATATATGTACATATGTATTGACATATACATACATCTAAACATGTCTGCACGTAGATACATATGTACATCCTTATGCACACACGCACACATATATATATGTACATATAAGCACTACATATATCCTCAAAATAAGAACAGTCAAACCATTTTCATATTTGGAGATAACAAACAAATGTTATAACCAAATTGGATTTAAAGTTTATGCAATGATGAACATAATAATAGGTGATAGATAGAATCATACAGGTCAAATAGGTCACATTCATCTCTACCGTTCACAAAAGAAGACTAAACCGTAATGTACCAAAATAAATAAACTTGAGATAAGACATACATACATGTTATCTTTTGTAGAGGTATAGCCTAAAAGTAAATTTCAATTGAGCTACTAATATACAAAAGGATATATTACATCAAGTATTTTGTTGTGAAGTGTTGTGGATTTTAGACATGTTCACTAGACCTTTTTAATGACTATATGAAATGTATTCACATGCAATTTCAAATGTTAAATTATCAGCTTAAATTATCAGCCTAGACTGTATCATATAAAATGTTGTATAAGATTATCAACATTGAATATTTTTTTCACAAATGTAGAATAGATATTATAAACATAGTAATTGTTGTAAACAAATTTGAAACAGTTTATCTGCATAGAATATTTTTTCACAAATGTAGAATAGATATTATAAACATAGCAATTGTGGTAAACAAAATTGAAATAGAATATCTGCATACAATATATTTTCTGAAATGTAGATTATAAGACAAGCATAAAAAAGGCATTGACATGGTCTTCAATGGGCCTGACACTAGAGTTCCTTAATATGCAATTATAAAATAGTTTTCACCCACAAATTCAACCAAGTTGCTCATATCACATTAATAAATAGGTTCAATTCAAAATAGTAAACAAATTTAGTTCACATTTATAAACAAATGCAACACAGTCAAAATGGCATCCCCAACTACAACCCAAATATAAGGCATTGTTTCAATTGGTCCCTCCCAAACTCAGCTAAATGCTCCAAGGAAAGAATCTGGAGATGTGTTCTCATCTCCTACTACTACATTTAGACTTTCCATAAATTGATTTGCATTTGCATTTGTCAGTTACGTGCAACTTACATTTGAAGGCATTAGTGGTGAAGAAGTTTGGCCAACTGGAAATTGAGTGCAACTAACTTGAGATGAGCTAGAACTAAAACACACATTACTTGTAGAAAACAAAGGGATGTTATTATTGGTTATATCTCGAAAGTAACTATGGTTATCAGATAAGGGAGTTGCAGGACTGCTTAAGCATCTATCTCGCATCAATGCTCTATGGGCAACCTCAATCTCGCTTTCCTTCTTCTCTTGTTCTTTTTGTATCCTCTCTCGCTCCTTCTTTTTCTCTTTTTCCTTTCTTTGCAACATTTTGAGTTGCTCTCTTTCCTTGTGCTCAATTTCCTTTTCAATTTTCTTTTGTTCCTTCTACTCCAAGGCCAAAATCCCTGCTACCTTTTTGCCCTCAGTTTGTTGTCTCTTTCTAATTTTTAATTCTTCTAGTTCTTTTTTTTGTTCCTGCTCCATTATGAGAGTCATGTAACTGTCAGAAGTCAACAACTAAGACTGTCATCTCACCCAAAGAGCACCGCCAATATACTTTCTCATTCTTCCATTCACTATGTGACTTGGTAGCTTAAGGGAGTTACTAATCCAAGAACCACTTTCGGTTTCAGTTGTTTCATTGACTTAGGAGTCAGTAAACTCCACCTAGTTTGATGTACCCTGACTTTCATTGTTGCAATCTACATAATAGTGCATTATTTCTTCTGGAGGTGTGGGTGTTGGAGATGGGAATGTGAAATCTCCCATGTCTTCTTGTGTGGGTTGGTTGTCCATGTCCTCAAGTTGTCGCTCTGCACCTTCATGCACTTGACTATCCGTTGGAGTCTACAATGTTTGTGAAAGTTTATTTATTGAAACATCAAGTCCCAAAAGACTAAGGATGTTCTGCACTACATAAGCATCGTCAATGTCAATAATGTCATACGTCTCGCTAGGATGCAAGTCGCCCATGAGTGCATCAGAATTGAGGGGCCATATCCTCGTCCTTTTAAAGCATAATTTTATGTTGGCTAGAGTCAAAGCTCTTCTCAGTGCCTGGCTGCCTAACTTTTTCAATTTTTCCCTTATGATATCAATATTGGGGAATCTAGTGAGAAAATTTGCTCGTTCTAATTTGAAATATTGCTTGAATGGTGAAAACATGCTAACATCCAAAGGTTGTAGTGTATGAGAAGTATGAGCAGGAAACATAAGGAGGTCAATTCCTAACCTCCTTTCCCTTTGGATAGTTGATAATGCAACATGACTTCCATGGCCGTAAAAAATTAGTAGGTGCCTATTAATAGGCGAGACACCCCCAGGAACCAACACACAAAAATGTTCTAGCCACTCATAGAAAAGCTCCTTTGTCATCCAAGCATGTGCTTGGGTTTCCATAGTTGTGTTTGGTTCATAGTTCACAATGTAATTCTATATCTCTGTATTGCCCTTGAATAGATAGAAACCAAGTATGGTTTGGCCAGATGCATTAACACAACATACAATTGTTATCCATTCTCTGCTTTTTGGAATGATGTAGGAGACATTCTTGTTACCTCATCGTGCCAAGACCCTCATAGTTCCATTTTTGCTAGCTCGAATGCCTGTTTCATCACAGTTCCAAATTCTATAAGGACCGTATGGGGTACTTTCATATGCTGCTAACAACGTTTTATATAATTCAACTACTATTTTGGGTCTAAGGTTTACTGCCCTATCTTTGTCAAGACCTTCAGTTGTGTGCAAGGTCAATTTTGGATGGCACCTCTTGAATCCAATCCACCATGATTTTCCAGGTAGCCCCTCTATGAAAGGGTTGGGTCTAGTTTGGAATATCTGAGCAACCTCTTGCTTGAGATTCATAATCTCCAGCCCATGGCCAATATCTATCATATCTATGCACCACTTCACAATAAGACCCTCCTCCTCTTCTGTCAGGATTGTTGGTGGACTCTTCTTTGAAGTATTGCTCAAGTTGCCTGACCAATTGCTAAGTGTTGTAGCTGGGATTTTCCACTTCACAACAACAACTCTCGTCAACATCCTCCAGTGCCCTGTCCATGTCCTTTGATGACCATTCCCTTTCGTTTGATGCTCTTGCCCACCAGATTGGTGGTGCACCAACCTCTTGTACAACCTCAATAGGTTTTGGATTCGTGTTTACTTCTACAACTAGTTGTTGCACATTGGGGACTGTTACAGTGTCTTTCCTTGTATGAGACGACGTCTTTGTAGTCTTGGTTTTAGTTTTTGACCTCAGTTTACCTTTACATTGCACCTACAGATGTTAAAAAAGATGTTTGGAGCAGTTAAATAAAATAAAAAATTGAACACTATTGAAGTCACAGTGATGCATGAACAATTTGCATTTATTTAATATGCATCTTGACATTTTGAAATTCAATGCTCTGGTTTTTATGAACAGTTTGTAATGCAATTGTCCATAGTTTGTAATGAAATTGTCTTTATTGTGCATGAACAATATGTTTTTATTGTCTTTATTTTGCTTGGTTTTTATGAACAAGTTTGTAATGCAATTGGATTTATTGTGCATGTTGACAGTTTGTTCAATTTTATTATTTTAATTGAAATACTTAGAGTAGATATGTTTAGTGAGACATGAAAAAACATTGGTTAAACATTGTCAAAAGGAAATACAATGGTACAGGCGTAGTGAGGTAGAAAACCTCAACTAAAAGAGAAAGGGAGCTTTCTTGAGTGCAAAGCCGAACAATGAAATGTGGAGAGTGAACATAAATATATAAAATAAATTTCATAGTAACAATCACATAAACATATATATATATATATATATGTATGTATATGTATATGTATATGTATATGTATGTATATGTATGTAATATATATATATATGTATATATATATAATATATATATATATATACATATATGTATATATATATATATATATATATATATATATATGTATATGTATATACATATATATATATATATGTATATATATATATATATGCATATATATACATATACATGTACATATATGTATATACATATATATGTATACATATTATATTATACATTATACATATGTATATACATATACATATATACAATATAGTACATATGTATGTGTATATATGTATATATATGCATGTCGTATATGTATATGTATATATATATATGTATGGAAATATGTCTATGTATTATTCTGTTCTTCCATGCACAATATATATATATATGTAGAGAGAGAAAAATACATATATAGGAAGAGAATAATATATTTGCATGGCAAAATATCTTTGAAATGAAATCAAGTGAATCCATTTTCATATTTGGGAATAACAAACAAGTATTAAAGGCAAATTGCAAAGCTAGTTTGTGCATTGTGAAAGAGAGGAATACAAGTGCATGGCAGAAAACACTATAATTGTGAACTAGTGAAACCATAAAAATGTTTGGTAGTAACAATGAAATAAAAATTGCATTTCGCATACAAAACTATTGTGAATGGAAGAACAGAATAATGCAATCGCATGGCAGAATATCTTTGAAATGAAAACCATTCATACCATATATATGTATGGAAATATATAAGTATAGAAATATGTCTATGTATTATTCTATTCTTCCATGCACAATATGTATATGTATGTATGGAAAGACAAATACATATATAAGAACAGAATAATATTAAAACAAGTGAATCCATTTTCATATTTGGGAATAACAAACAAATATTAAAGACAAATTGTAGAGTTAAAGTTTGTGCATTGTTAAAGAGAAAACCCTATAATTTTGAACTAGTGAAACCATTTCCATGTTTGGTAGTAACAATGAAATGAAAAAGGCATTTCGTAGACATAACTATTGTGCATGGATGAACAAAATAATACATAAACATGCCAAAATATCTTCGAAATGAAAACCAGTCTTACCATTTTCATATTTTGGAATAGCATGAGAATATTATAAGCAAATTGCAGAGTTAAAGTATGTGCAGTGAAGAAGACACGAATGCAAGTGCATGGTAGAAACCCTCGAAATGATAAATGTTAAAACTGTATGAATATTTCCTAGTAACAAGAAAATATATTATATCAATTTCCGTATTTTGGAATAACAAACAAATGTAAAAAGAAAATTGCAGATTTAAAGTTTGTGTAATGACGAACACACGAATACAAGTGCATGTATGAAAACCAGTGACTTCCTTTCCATATTTTGTTGAACAAGTCTAATAGTAATGAAAAACCATTTAAACCACTCAAACCCATTTCATATTTTGTATAAGGAAGCAAATATGAAAAGCAAAATGTAGAGTAAACATCATGCAATGAATAACACAAAATATTATAATGCACAATGCAAGGTAAACATCGTGCGTGGATGAGTATTGAGGAAAGGAAAACCAGTGAAAGCTTGAACTTGAATTGAAATGACTTTATATTCATATAAAGTGTAAATTGAAACCCCAGATATTGAGTTACAGGTCAACATGAAAAAAATTGACATCCCATTCAAAATATTTGCATTCACAGGCAGCCAAAATTTGTAGTAGTAGAATACCTGTAGCTTGTCAGGGGATTGTTGCTATTGCCTCTAGACTTTCTTCATATTTTTGGACCAAATTGTATAACTGATAATGAAAGTAGGACATGTGCTAAATGGAAATTGCAAGATATTGAATAATGCATTTTTTAATTTGAAAATCTCCTTATATGTTTAATGTTGGTTTGGTGTGGAGTCTTTAATTCATGTCCTTTTAATTTCAAATTTGAAATCTTCATCAGATGCCTTCAATTATTGAGTTTATATGTATTAATGGAGTACATTCCTTGTTTGCTTGACAAGAGATTTTGGTGGCTTTAACACCATTGTTTTGGTGGTTGCAGGTGGGAAAAATAGGAGGAACCATTAGTAGAGGTTCGATTTGACAGATGGGACACATATGAATGTTTGCTACCTATCTGAGTGTTGTGTTGGTGGGCAAGTGGGATGGGGGTTCAGTTGGATTGGATTTGGTGATGGGACATTCTTGGCTCGTGGTTCTACTTGTGGCATCCCAAGTGCCAAAAAGGTGGTTATGATGAAATGCAAATGGTGACATTATAGGGGAGCTTGGGTTATACTAATTTTATATTGTGGGCTTTTGTTTTAAATCGAGGGGTCGATAACAAGCAATATGGATTGTATGTTTGTCATGTCAGATGTGCTTTGAATATTCTTTGACATGTAATACTGTGAATATCTATTTGTGTATGGGACAAATATTCTCCAATTATAATACAATTTTGACGGTACAGTGATACATGTACCTTTGTTGACTTTGTGGGTGAAAATTGATTTACATTTGCCTAACATTTAGCTCTACGGTGGGGCCCACATAGAACTACTTCCGTCCCTAGTATAGGCTCTTGCCCTACTAGTTATTATGTGTGTTGACGTATTGTAATAACATAATTTGTTTTATTTGTTGAACATAAAATTTTGAATTTATATTGTATTCATTCATTAATATTTATGTAAAAGAAAGAGAAGATAATTATTGAAGTGTAGTTTAAGTAATACTTAATTAACAATATTAATTATTTTAGATGATTTTTATTAGGTGGTATATATAAGGATTGTTAATTATTGACGATAAAGAGATTCTTCAATGGAGCATCTTTGTAAATTGATTATTCACTATTATAAATCAATCATGAAAATCAAATAATCGATACCATTAAATTACATCCATGTACTATATAATGTGATGTTAGTAAATCAATAAAATTAATATATCATTAATATGACATTTATTTTCCCTACATTATCTATTAAATATTTGTCTTTGTTATTTTAGGGTTTTGCCTTTGTTATTGCTAGGTTGCATCCCCCTTATGATATACTTCTTATTGAAGAAAGAATTGGCATTGTTTATTTGCATTTATTGTGGTTTATTCTATGATGTCATGCCTATAGGAATTTTCTAGCCCTCTTAAATGGCCTCAACCTTTAGTAACTTTGTAATTTCTACTAGAGTTGAAGGTTTGCTAGTGCACGATAATGGTTCTCTCACTCAAATGTCCCAAGAATTTTATTCGCAAGGTGTTCCATGAGGTGCATCCAACAAAATACCCCATATGTGGTTCGTTTCATTCCAAAGTTTGATAGTGCATATCGCTAGTTAGTAAATTTTACTTGGATAAGTTATTTTGTGGGAAGGGTCCTACCTAAAAGCATACTTAAAGACTAGTTGACCAAGTATTGGGTCCTACATGGAATTTTCCTTGACATCATGCAAAACCTTACAAATAATCCTTTCATTTTTTTCTTTAATGAGGAAAACCATGTTGAGGCTATTCTCAAGCATGGCCCCTCATATGCTTGTTCTTCCTTGTTAGTGTTGTTACCCTAGACTAGAGATTTCATTATCTTAAATGAAAAATCTCCCCATGTCCTTGTCTAGGCGGAGTTTCCTAGATTTCCCTTATCATATTGGAATTTCTTAACCAAAATAGTATCTTCCTTAAGAAATTCCATTTGTGTTGAACCAAACAAGTTCTTTTTGACTCAATCCCAATTTTTTATTTATTTTGAAGTTAACCTCTTCAAGGATCTTGAGAAGATAGCTGATATACAAATTGGTGAAATGAGGTATGTTCAATGTGTCTTTTGTATGAACTTGTCATATAATTATTATCATTGTCAATCCTTTGAGCATCAAATTCAAGACTATCCTTTGACTTATTCCCACACTAATCCCACCACTAAACATACTATTGAAATTCCACCTCCTATGAAAAAAGAGGATAAATGGTCTACTACGATCAATCACAAGACTAAGAATAATGGTAATGGTGGTGCTCCACCTAAGCCATATACCAACTCTAGTGATTAGGCCTTAAAAACTCAAGGTGTGGTTTCAAAACCTTAGGCCATAGAGAAATATGGTGTTTCCTCTCATGTGGAAACACCTAGTGAGAGAATTAAGTCAAAATTCACTAGAGCATCACTAACAACATCAATTTTATCATCTTAAGAAGTCATCATGACTTTTTGTACTTCCCCACCCCTATTGGACCAATGGAGATCCCACAAACCACCTAGGTAGATGGAAGAAGGAGAATATGTGCCAAAGAAATGGCACCGTACCCAAACTTTCATTCAAATAGGAAATTTTTATTCAAAGGAAGAGTTTTTATAAAACAACTATTTAGCACTAGATGAGCTAGATAGTGAGGATATTACTCTTGACATCCACTTATGAATTTTATTAAGTATATATTTTTATATCTAACAAAATTCCCATGAAATTATTTCATTTGTGGCACTCAATAAATATTCTAGGTTTGGACATACTTTGGTTGTAAGAAGTTAAAATTTCTATTTTTTTTGCTTTATGATGCATGTAATGTTAATTGGCCTACTAGTTTTTTTGTGGCATCATGAAATAGGCCAAGGTGGTGTCATCAAATTTCTCTCCTATGTGGTATCAATATATTATGCCCCTACTCCTATAGTGTGTATAGTGTTATGAGTAGTCGGCTTGTGGCTACCTTCACTCTTAATTAAGCCATATTATCATTATTATATTATTATTTAGTTATTTAGGTTGGCCTAAGGCTTATATAGGGTTATCTAGGTTAGTTTGGGTGATATCCTAGGCATAAGTATGGTATATATAGGAGTTATAGGTAGGTTAAATTGTCATCATGTTGAGTATTGTATTCTTATTGAAGACTATTGGAGGTATCCCCCTCAAAGTGGATTAGTAGGTTTCCCCCTCGAAGTGGCATATTATTATAAAGCATTTGCATCATATTACATATTATATTATTCTTTTGTGCAAGTTATTTCATTACACAACACTTAGTTGACCAAGAATGTGACCACGATAACCATATGGTGTGGGTTCTTTTTGAAATTAAAAATAATTCCTTTAGTGTTATTAATGTTTATGTTATGAATGATGTTGTTGAACGATATGGCCTTTGGAGATGGATTGTGGATTTAATGTTTGGAACCACTTAGGTTTTGTGTGTGTATTTTAATATGATTGATATGGCCTATGATAAATGTGGAGCCTTTCTTATGCATTGAATAATTGGTGAAAGAGACACTTAGTACCCTGTGTGCAATAACTTGACGCTTTTTATCCTAATCTTAGTCATTACCATTATCATACGACATGGTACACATTGAGCAACCTTAGAGTTGGGCTTTGATATGGTTGCTAAGTAACTTGATCATACTGTGGGGTGATCCCACAATAGTGTCTCCCACTTTTTAGCCAAAGTGGGAAATTGAAATCAACATTTTTCACCAATTTTTTACTTTTTAACACATATAGCTCAACTAAATTGTCAAAAATTTGAAGATGATGTGAACTAGTGATTTTTTAAATTTTTTCTGTAAATTATAAATATATTTTTAAAAAAATTATAAAATAATTTGTGAGATTTTAAGTAATTTTTAATAACTTATTTTTTATAATTAAGAATATTTTTTAAAAATGATATTATTTCAATAAAACACAACTTTATTTGTAGAAGGATAAAATTGTAAATTATTAAACATAGATTTGTAACACCAATATCTAGTGCACATTTAGTTTTCATAATTTTTGTTGCATAATTTTTTTTATAACTATTTGAAGTGAGATTAATTATAATTCAAACATAGGTTATGTTGATTACACATAACTTTTTATATGCATTCAAATTGACTTCTTTTTTTGTTAAAATAAGAACATCAATACCTAGTGCAAATATATTTTTCAAAAAATGATCTAGTTTATTATTTTTCCATGTGTGTGGAACAAAGACCTTGACTATTGTTGAAAACCCATGTTCACTAGAAAATGGAAAATAATTATTTCAAAATTATACTCATTGGAAAGGTTATTTTGAGTGATACAATCTTACAAATTATTAGGTATCATATTCACTAGTCCAACCCAAGGTTGAAAACGTAAAATTTTGAAGAAAATATGAGGCCTAAGATGGAAAGATTATTTTTAGGACCTTTGTTTGAAGGTACTCAAGGACCTCCAAATAAAGGTATGTCATTTACATGAATTAAAAAAAGCCTTCAAACAAAGATAATTTCCATAAATGATAAAAAGGACCTTTGTTTCAAGGCTCTTTTTTACCATTTATAAAAATTACCTTCATTTGAAGGATTTTTATATTTTACATATTTGAAAAAATATGTTTCTTACTTTTTACCTCTATTTCAATTCAAAAATATGATGTCCCAAGTATGGGACTCACTATTGTGGGTTTTACCCCATGTAGTTAGCTTGGTCTTTCATCTCCTTGGTTAATCCTTTTTTATTGTTAGTTGAACCTTTATTAGATTTTGTCTTTTCATAACATTATTTGGTATATTTTTGCACATGAATATTCAATTTTTCTAAACACATCATTGCTTGCACATGTAAAACCTCGTCCCACAACCTAGGGGACGATGCAACACTGCGGAAGCACAACGATTTTTTTTTCTTAAAAAGAGTAACAATGACGAGTGAAGTAAACTACTCTAACACATACATCCTCTAGGCCACGCAACGTGTCTACATGTGAATTTAAAAACTTACAAAATTATTCTAAAACATAGTATATGGAATTAACTCATGATAACAACATACAACAAAGCATTCACCATTCCATAATAAATCTAACACAAAGAAAAGTAATGAACATATTTCCACAGATACAACACCATATAAACAATATATACCATTTAATCCAACGATGAATAGATCATACATAATGTTACAATTACATCACAAGGGTTCCTCCTTGATTACAAATAAGAATACAATATATAGTGTCCACAGTTACAATGAATAAAGAGAAGTACAAATCCATAGAACCACATGAGCTCCTCGAACAAGAAGATCCTACCATCACGAACAAGAAGAGAAACTCAACAGAGTAAGGTGCACGCCACCTAGCCATGTGGTACCCGTAGGACCAACCCCTATGCTAGGAGACAATAACAGGTAACCAATACTAACCTACTACCTCTAGACATAGGAAAGGTACAAAATAACACTGTACTAGTAAATACAAAACACAAGGTTACATTGCTTCTAGAATCACAAAATCAAGTACAACCACTATACAATACAATCGACTGTTGTCATAGGAGGAGTGTCATCACAAAGGTTGCATTGATTATCCTAAGGAGACCTTCCTAGGTCCCAACCCCCATCTTGGGTTATCCTGGTAACCTCTTACGAAATCTGGCCCCACATGCACACCAGTGTGGAATCGATTATCTTTCAAGAAGACAAGATAATGATCTTGCCATTCTAGGACTTCCTGACTCATCTCAAGTCTAACACAAGCCCTTGATCCAATGAGCGAGGCTAATTATCAAGTTAAATATGTTAACTACCCATTCCCCTAATGTAGGTTATTTAATTTTCACTGATTACACTGACTTCCACACGAGTTATCCGAGGACCACTTTGTGTCCCGACTCCCATTGAAAGCCACTCCCCTATCGACAACACAATAACTCATTCTACACCTAAGGGTAGACAGTGCACAAACAAATAATAACATAACACAAGATATAACACATCCCTACATATGTACAATACTGAATCCAACTACATGCACTACCCGAGGAAATCTCAAGGCGAATAACAAAAATGACAACCCTTCCACAATTATAATCTGGAAGACTTATATTTTCTCTACAACAAATATTCCCCACAATACCCAATTACAGGAATACTAGAAATTAAAATAAACAATCTCATGTAATATAAAGCACTACTATTCGAATTTCCTAAATCCAATGGAACAATATCTCACACTAAAATACATTATTCAAAACACAATTCCCATTAATAATCCACAATGAAATAATATCACAAGTTTAACTACAGTTTCACAATCACACATAATATCTAACCCAATTTTCACAATTAAACTAATTAATCATTTCTAATTAACTAATCGTGCTTGCATACATCTATCGTAATAATCAAACATTAAACAAATATTTTATTTTTTTTGGTAGTATATACCCTGGTAAGGGACTAGGGACCCAAGAAAAATTTGGGCAAAGCTCAAAGTGGTTGTACAAGCCATGATCCAAAGGCAAAATACAGGGCCAAATCTAAACAACAAACACCCCCTTGAACCTGAGAGGTCCCCAGAGACAAGACCAAAATGAAACTACAACAAATGCCAGCCCAACAGAGACATTCAAAATGACACCCACCATGAAGTCGAACACATCCATTCAGGAAGAAATCGCAATGGAGGGGGCAGGAAAGAGAAGTAGAAATGGCCATAACCCAGAAAAGGCTCGATCCACTAGCAAAGCCTTCCTAGCCGCCAAAATTACCTAATCAGGCAGTTGTTCCTTGATATCAGACTGGATTAGCCAAAGAAGATCAGCAAGATAAGTGGCCTTGAGCTTACCCTCGTCGACCTTGCTACTGTCCACAACGTCTATGCCTTGATTGGAAGCCCATTCAACAACCATATTAGCTTTTCTTCTAATATGAGATGCTTTGAAACTAATGAACCCATTCGCCAAAAGCCTGATCTCACTCAAAACCTGCTCTAATCTCCAGTTTCTTGAACCATCGTTGGCTACAAGATCAAGGACCACCTTCGAGTCTCCTTCAATCTATAGGTTGGACAAACTTTTCTCTTTGGCAATCCTAAGCCCTTCCCAAAGTGCACTGGCTTTAGCAAAATTGTCGGTGTCCACCCCCAAATTCAAAGAGAAGTATCCTAGAGGCTACCCATTCTCATCTCTAAAGATCCTACCACCGCCAGCCTTGCCTGGATTGCCATGGGCTGCACCATCAAAATTAAGTTTGATCCAACCAACATCTGGGGGAAGCCATCTTATTACTTTCTCATCTTGATCTTTCAACCTCTGAGCACCAGAAAAACCCAACCACCTGAACCTCGGCCACTCAGCAGCCCAAACCAGTTCCTTTTTACTTACTTGCCAATCTTTACCTTTCCAAACCTCCCTAAATTCACCAATAGGACTTTCAATTTGATCCCACACTTGAGCCGCTTCTCTTTCTTTATCACAAAAAACTCTTCTATTATGTTCCAACCATACATTCTAGATCATGAGAGAAGGGAAGACTTCCCACACTAGTCTGAGACCTTTGCTATTAATTTGGAGATCCCAACGCTCCAAAAACATCTTCACATCCCTAGGAGTTTCCCAAATAAGCTTCCAATGACTTTGAAACCTACCCCAAAGTTCTTGAACATAGTCACATAAGAGGAAAAGGTGATTGTCATCTTCACTAGCATCCTTGCAAAGGGAGCACCAAGAAGGGCCAATTTTACCCAATTTCACAAGTCTGTCCCATGTGGGAGTTCTATTTTTCTAGGCAATCCAAAGGAAGGAACAAGCTTTTGGCAGTCCATGTTTGCTCTAAATACGTGCAACAACCAAGGGGTCCACTTTGGAACCCCTACAAAAGTATTTGTTGTAAACCCCCCTCACTAAAGCCTTACCATTCCCACTAAATTGCCACATCTGAATATCCTCCTCCAAGAAAGGGATCTTACTGATGAGAGTTAAAACTCCATCCCAACGCCTCTTATGTTCCCCATCTAGCCCTTTCAGAGTTTTCCAAACCCATCTACCCTCCACCTTTTCCTTATAGTCACTAATCAGAAGGCCCATAATGGGCTCAACCAACACAACCAAGTTGGAAAACTCTAGAAAAGTAACCAGGGGATTTTCCTCAATCCACGGGTCCCTCCAGAACTTGACCCTGTACCCCAAGCCAACCTGCCAAACTAAATCTGGCACAAGAATCCTAGAGTTGATTCAGACAAAATTCCAAACACTTGACCCACAAGGCAAGACAACATCTTTAGCAAAAAGATTCTCCACTTGGTTTTGAAGGTATTTTGCTTGAATAACTCTACTCCACAGCCTGTCCCTTTCCTCATAGACTCTCCAACCCAATTTCACACCCAAGGCTCTGTTCATATCTTTAAGACTACGGAACCCAAGACCTCCCAACCTTCTAGGTTTGCAAGCCTCTTCCCATTTGACAAGACTATATTTGAATTTAGCTTCTGAGCCCCTCCAAAGGAAAATGTGTTATGTTTGCTCCAAAGATTTAGCAACTTTGCTAGGAATTTTGAATACTGACATTGTGTAAATGCGAATAGCAGCTAACGAGGCCTTGATCAAGGTAATTCTGCCAGCCATAGTCATCCACTTGCCTTTCCAAGAGGCAAGCTTACCTTGAACCTTATCAACAACCTTTCTCCATTCTTCCTCGGAGGCCCTACTACTAACCAAAGGTAAGCCCAAATAATTACTTGGGAGATGGCCAACCTCAAACCCTAAGATTCTTTGAACTTCGTAAGCATTTTGACAATTCTCTTTCAGGAAATAGATGCATGATTTATTTTGATTGACTTTCTGTCCTAACGACTTCTCATAATTTGAGAGGATTCGCTTCAGCCCCAAGGCTTCCATGATTGAGAATTCTCTGAAAAGAAGGGTGTCATCCACGAATTGTAGATGAGTAAGATTGGGACAACCACTTGAGACCTGTAGCCCCTTGATTTTACCTTCATTCTTAGCATTCCTCAAATCATAACTCAGAGCTTTTGCCACAATCAAGAAGATTAAAGGCGAAAGGGGATCCCCCTGTCTTAGACCACGCTTAGCTTGAAAAAATCTGTCGCTCTACAATTAATCAAAACTGCATATTTAACTGAAGACACACAACTAAAAATCCAACTGCACCAAGCCTCTCCAAACCCCAATTTCTTCATAACAGCAAGCAGGAAGCCCCAAGAAACCCTATCATACGCCTTGTTCATGTCCAACTTTATGACCATACCTTCTTTCTTTTTGCCTTTGATGGAATGAACTGTTTCATGTGCCAAAATAGCACCATCAAGAATCTTCCTTCCCTTCAAGAAGCCACTTTGTTCTTCGGTGATGATGCTTTCCAAACAAAATTTTAGCCTAGAGGCCATTGCCTTAGCAACTATCTTGTAGATCGAATTACATAGAGAAATAGGCCTATACTCATCAAAGTATTTGGGGCTCTTTACCTTGGGGATAAGGGCAATATATGTCACGTTCCAAGCACTCATCATGGTTTTCCTCTTTCTTCCCTCCTCTGCAGCTTGCCAGACATCATCTCCCACAAGATCCAAAAACTTATGGAAGAAGTCAGCTTGAGAACTGTCAAGCCTAGAGGCCTTTAAAGCTCCCAAAGAAAAAGCAACAACTTTGATTTCCTCTTTGGAGAAAGGTGCCTTCAACTTTACATTCATCTCCTCACTAACCAAGTTTGGTATGTTAGCCAGGCACCTTGATTGGGCTTCAAGGTGGACATCATCAGTAGTGCCAATCATATTTTGAAAGAAGCACCAACCTTCAACCCTGATTGCATTGATATCCTCAATAGATGAACCACCTGACATCTCAATTTTCAAAATATTGTTATGATTTCTCCTCATAACAGTGGACATATGGAAGAATTTTGTGTTATTATCTCCCTCCTTCAACCACTTAACCCTATATTTTTGAAGCCAAAAAAGTTCCTCCATTCGCAAAATCCTGTTCAGCTCTTCTAGCTTGTCTTTAACCTTTACCTTTGTAGGGGAAGAATAACCAGAGCAGACACAATCTTGTTCATCCTTTGACAAATCTTCTTCTGTTTTGACTTTTGTAGAAAAGAGATTACCCATAACATTCTTATTCCAAGCCCTGGCTAGCATTTGAACCTCTGAGATTTTTTTATAAAGGATAAACCTCTTATTTCCTTTATAGTCCTACTGCCACCATCCTTCCAAAGCTTCATAAAATTTTGGATGCTCATACCAAAAATATTCCATCTTGAAAGGAATTCCCTTAGGCTTCTGACCAACCAAACTGACCAGACATATAGACCAATGGTCAGAACCCCCGAAATCACACACTTCTGAGAAAAAATTAACCGACTGTAGGAGCCACTCTGAGTTAATTAAGAATCTGTCTAGTCTACACATGATGTTGTCTTCCCCTTACCTCCTATTGGACCAAGTAAACCAACCCACCTTAGGTTGAATATCCACCAAAGAAAGCTCGTTGCATAATTTTCTAAAGCCACTTGAACCCAGACTACCCAGGACCCTGCCACCTTGTTTGTCCTCTAGGGCTAATATAGCATTAAAGTCACCGCCAACAATCCAATTCGCTTCCAGATGATGGGTCCTAAGGTCGACCAAATGGTTCCAACATCTAGTTCTTTCTCCTTCCAAATTTGGCCCATGAACATTCATAATCAGAAACCTTTCAGCAATTTGCACGTCTTAAATCCATTGTGATTTCGTTATCATCACCCGAGACCTCAAAGCCAACAAATCTAGTTCATTCCAAGCTGTCAAAAGACTTCCAGTCGTACCTACCGCTCCGATCGCACAACCTTCAGCTGATTTCTAGATTTTTTTTAATAAATTGATCATCTCTTCCTTTCCCAACTTAGTTTCTTGCAACAGACACACATCAGGCGCTTCCTTCTCTATCAGCCGCTTGATGAAATGACGTTTCTCCAGGCCATTCAAGCCTCAAACATTCCAACTTAAAGTCTTCATTTCTTAAGGGGTGTTTGGGAGTGCTCGCCCCCTTTCTTTACAAATTTGTTCAGTGTTTCCTATGTCCCTTTTCCAATTTTGACCAAGGTAACATTTTTTTCCTTGGTAGCATTCGTCTTCCTACCTCTTAGGGAAGGACTGCCCACATCCATCTAGATATTTTGTTTACCCCTTTTCCTGCTTTTGGTTTGGATTTTCCACTCATTTTCTTTATCCTCTAAATCCACTTCTTCGTCTAAAGCCTCCACCCCTTCAGGGGCCACAGAGTTTAACTTGCTCTCTAATTCCATATTAGGCCACTGTGACAAAGCACTATTGGATTCCTTGAGAACCCCAATTCTAATGGAATCATCCTCTCCTAAAGGCTTAGCTGAAAGAGATGGGAAATCCTTAATAATACTCACAAGTTGAGGATAAGCCTGAGCAGTCGAAGACTGGTTTTGGAAGCATGGAGGTGACATTAAATTTTCTTGGGTTCCAGATATCAGGGAGACAAAGGATTCTTTCGTGGAACAAAATCACCTTTATGTACTGAGGAAGCTATGTCTTTCTCTTGCTTAGCTTTTTCACAAGATCTTGCTAGATGCCCTAACTTTCCACATTTGAAGCATTGAATCGGAAGACATTCATAGTCCAACTCCTATAACCGCACTCCGATAGCCGAGGACAACTTGATGGAATATTTGATTGGTTGACTTAAATCCAAATACACACAAATCCTTGCATAGGGGGCCCATTTACCTATCTGTGTCACATCCAAACAAGAGATATAACTACCCAAAGTATTACCAATGAGTTTGAAGATTTCCTTTGTCCATAGCTCATGTGGCATCTTATACAACCTAATCCAGACAGGAGCTTTTTGAATCAGTTCTTCATGTGGATCAAATCCTGGCGTCCAAGCCTTGATATAAAGCCCTGAATTCCCCATAAACCATGACCCTCCCTTCAGGATGTTGTCTCTCTCAAATTCTGATTGAAATTTGATCTGTAGAAGCCCAAGGGTAAGAAAACTCACCTCGACCTTTGCCCCCAGCCATTTTTGATCAATCCACTCCTTAATTTTTTTCATAGGAGGCCAAATACCTATGAACTTCACAATTACCACATGCTTCTTAAGCTTTTCAACCTTGGAATTTAGTAGCACGTCTGGAACATCCACAACTGAAATATCATTCAAAATCTAAAGGTTGACGTTTCCCACTGCAAACCAGGATTTGCTCGGTACTCCATGCCTTGCTTCGGCTTCCAACAGGAGGGCCTCTAGCGTCACCTCTCCTTCGCTCCTACCTCCCTCACTGACATCTACCTTTCCCTACTCTGCCTTTTCCACCTCCAAATTTTTATGACATAAGAATACATTAAACAAATATATTTAATATGTATATATATATATAATTAAATATAATTATATATATATACACACACATAAATATATATTATTTAATTACAAAATGAACTATACCATAAAAGAACTCATTTATCTAAAATTAAAATCCATTTATATATCAAAAACTATTTCCTCAAGTTTCTTGTTTTTTTAAAGTATCCATTTAAGAAATACAAAGTAAAATATATATATCAATATAAATCATATTATATATAATATGTATATTATATAATGTATATACATATATAATATACATATAAAACAAAAATAAAATAAAATAAATAATCTCTATCAAAGTAGATGCATGGACGTAGCCCTGGCTGCATTGGCCTCCACAGGGAGGTAGCGCTATCTGTGGGCAGCGCACCCCTATGCACGGTTGGGGGTTTCATCCCCTGGCCAAACCCAATGCATTTTTTTTTTCACTACTGTAAATTCGTCATACGATGATTTCTCAAATATTTTTCCAAAATAAAAATTCCCTACAAGAAAAATATAGTCCTCATATAAAATAAAATATTTATATATAATATATTTATGTATATGTACATATATATTTCAATATATATGTATCTATATATATATTTATATATAAATTATTCAAACAACTAATCAAGATGGGCAATTAATTTTCACAGAAGAAGTTTTCTACAGGGAATATACGAGATTTTTATTTTCCCAAACAATTAAAAGGAATTGGGGAAACCAAAACAAAATGATGATTTTCTACAGAGATCTATAATTTCCTTTGGTATCAAATTATTTCAATTGATCAATTTACACAGAGGACCTAAATTGTTTTCTACAAAGGTTCAATTTTCACGACAATCTTTTAAAAACAAAAGCTTCTATAGTAATGAAAACCTCTTCCAATATTTTCTAATTTGCATTACAATAATTAAATAACTCTTTCAAATCAAAATTCACAAAAACAATTAAAAAACCTGTTCTCGAAGAATTGTTGTCTCGAGGATTGATGCCGAGCTTCTCTGTAACTTCAATTTGCCAATGTTGCCAAAGCTTCCTCCAAAAAAATTGCCACTTCCCAGAGAACAAAAATAATCCATAGCCAAGAATATAACAAACTAGATTCCTAAATTATCAGAAAGCTTCTAAGATCTATAGTTTCTTCAAACCATAGAACAAATCTTTTTACTTCCCAAAAACTTTTGTCTTCCCTCTCGTGAAAATAACTTCCTCTTTTCTCACCCATTTCAATCAATCTCTCCGTAAATCAATTTTAAGACAATAAGAAAATAAATCCTTCTAACAACAAATATCTCTTCTTTAACAAACCAAGATATTTCTAAGATCTTTTCCCAAATATGCATTTAAAATTAAAAACAATTTATTTAATCCAATTTACAATTAAATAACTTATTTATTTTAATTCCCAATTAATTTAATAATTAAAATTACTTTATAATATAACTTAAATTAAATTAATTAATTTATAATAAGATCTCCATATTAATTAAATACTTAATCACAACATATAATTTAATCCTTACAGTTTAAACTTGCATGATAAATAAAATACCAAGACCAACATGGATAAGGAACATGACCAACATACAGACTGAGGACACACTGTACTAGGGTAAAGGTTTGACAAGGTTAACCAGTTACTATCTCTCAATCGACATTACTGTTGAGTAGTGGACACGCTCAAACTTGTGAAACCAGGTGAATTCGTTGTCCTGTACCTGCAAACCTACAACAAAAGTGAAAGTCGTACATGTATACAGATAATAATTCATATACACCGTGAAGAGAGAATCACGAAAAATCACAGGGCACTCGCAAGCGAGTGGTGCAATACCATTCTCTTCACCAATACAATGTCACATCAACTGACAAGATAATATTTCAGTTAAACTACCATAAGCATATGTAGCAATACCATCACAACTAAGCATCTATGAAAACATAAAGCATATTAAACATAATCACCATACATATAATGTATCATCACATCCATATAGTCTATCAGCGCCCCATTGTCAGCGATAGAACAACCATAACATAAAATAAGGTCCAACAAAGTATCTGAGCATCAAGAAAAACATAACAAAATGGAGGGGTGTCACACAACACAAAACAAGGTTAGCTTATGTTCAACACGTTTGAAATATAGAGCTAAATCGCATGCATGAGATATGTTGGATAGCTTGGTGGAATCACACTATCAAATGTGCTTCCTACTTTTTGCCAACTTATCAACACAAGTGAATTTAAGTAGTTCTAACTAACAACTAATTTTGGTCAAGCATATGATCTAGCTAGATTCATTGTAGTTAATTTAGATATGTACATAACTTTTTAAAATGAAAGTATTCACTAAATGCATATGTAGCACTAATTTGAGGCTAATTTACCCAAAAATAAAATTATTTGAAAAACTTGATGTTTCGACACTACTACTCATGTAAATAACATTTTCTAAAGATTTTATAAAATACCCTTTTGTGGATCTATAAGTATAGTTTTCATATATATATATATATACATACATATATATAGTTTAAATATTTATTTTTATTTATTTTGTATTTCTACTAAAAGTAGGTTATCAGCACCAAAACATATGGTTGATTATCTTGTCAACAAAAAATACTAAAATTTGTTTAAAATAATTAAAAAATATGGTGAACTAGATAAAAGAATCTATGTTGAGATGGTAAAAATTATTTTCTATTTTGGATAAATAGTTAACACAAAAGGTGACTTCCCATGGTAATAATGTGTTTTTAATACACACTCATTGTAATATTTATTTAAATAAATTTTTTTTGAAATTTTTTTGCTGGGTGAAAATTATGTAATCCCTTTAACAAATTACAAAACTTGCTTTCAACCATAGCTGTGCAAGATACAATCTCTCCTCTCAAAAAGGGGAGGCACCCTTCTTACTGCTTCTTGAAACTAAGTAAAACTAATTAAGTATTCACAATGATGTACACTACAATTAAGAGATGGGGGTGTGTCACGTTCATAATTCTCTCTTTTTTCAGAGAATATGTTTTACAATGCTTCACGGTTTTGAGTTCTTGATACGAAATAACTAAAAACTAAAAACAAAGCAGTAATTCCAATATCCTTATCTTGTCAAATCAAAGACTAAGAACACCAACATAATAATGACAAATTATTAAAACAAGAAAAACTCATGAAGGCATAAAGTCGTTCCGTAGCTTTCACCAATGAATCCTTTGAGATACATAACTGACGTTGTATTAGAAGCACACAGTCTTCTAGATACTCCATGATAGATCCACGAACATCATGATAAAATGCAAGCATAAAGTCTTGTAGAGAGTTCACCAACAACATTCAATCAAATAACATAAATTCAAATAAAGGAGTGTAACACAAAGTTTACATGGATTTACCCAAAGCCCTTAGATCTCAATCACTAACCACTGCCAATCTCAATCAATTCCAAAAGATAATTGATTCCAACACAAAGTCTAGTATGTAACTTTCTTCTTTATTGATCAAAATAGATACACAAAGATGAACCCAAAGTTTCATGTATTTGCTTCTCAAAATGAGCAGCACTTCATTGCAAAAGATAAAAGATAAAGATTACAAAATAATTCCCTCATATTTAGAAAAGAGAGGGAAGAGCAAATCTAGGAAAAGTAGATGAGCGGATTTAGGAAAGTAGGTGAGTAAATTTAGGAAATCTCACCTAACAAGTTGACTAATTCAAAAATGTTGTCCATCTTTTTAGGAAAACATCTTTGTTTTTACATGTAATTACATCTTGGAAAAAAGATGTAAAATGTCAAGAACTATTTACAAAATGAGTAAATGAAAGCATAAGACTATCTAACACTAGAGATGAAAAGAAGTCTTCATGGTTCCTTGCATTGGGCATGGAAGTCTTCATATCTCTTCTTTGTCTCCAAGATGGATGCCTTGTCTGGACTAACAGTGTAATCTAGAATGGTGTGAACTCTGGTGATTGATCTTCTGGTAGATGGGTGAATCTTCTTGCATCTGTCAAGATGTGTCTTGAGATTATCAAGAGAAAGTCATATGCCACAAATTGCATGCATGAAGGTCTTTGAAAAGTTTGCATCCTCTGCTTGCTTCATGAAGGCTTCCTTGTAGATCTATGAAAGTTCATTGGCCATGAGGAAAATATGATCTTCATCAAGGAGCTTACCCGGTAACTCCTTAATTCCATTTTCTAGGATAACATGATGTCCTTCAAAATATTCTTGTACTTGGTGGATATCTTCGATAAGAGACTTGATCACTTGAATGTGGTGCTTGAGAAATTCTCTTACCTCCACATATTTCTCTTTTCAAGAATTTCCCCAACATCCACCAACTTACTCAGCTTTGCCTCTTTCATTTGTGACCAAAATGAGAGGCATTTCTCCATTTCCTTTTGCTCTTGGGAAATTATGCTTTCTTCTTTATCAAGCTTTGATTTTAGCTTGGCTATTTGAGTGGCCTTCTCATCCGCAACAACTATGACTTGTGAACCATGTTCTATCATTTCATTAATGAAATCATACAACACCTTACCCTTGGAGGCAAAATTATTTGCCTTGTTCACTGCTGGTTCCTCAAGGCTAACCATAGCCAAAGGTTGTACATTTCTTGAAGAGCCTGCAAGTTTCCTGAAAGCATTTGCATAACGCTCGACCTTCTCCATGTATATATTTTGGGTTGGTTACATCTTGTCAATCATTCTTGCTAATGCATCTAGGATCACCTGTGCATTTGCCTTTGCACTTTCATTTGTCACTTTGCTGAGCTAGACTCTCATGACAGTGTAGTCCTCCATGTTTACATCACCTTCTTCTTGCGGAGGTAGACCAATCTCTAGAAACTTATGACCAATTTTGTCAACATGAATCCTTGAATGTACTTTCGCCTTTTTCTTCCCCTTGGCTTTTGGAGGAGTTATCTCTTCAATATCAAGCTCTTCTGAGGATATCATTTGTTTCTTTTGCTTCGATACTTGAGAGACCAACCAAGGAGGAAGGGAGGAATTATATGCTTACTGACTCACTGTCAACTCTTGTGTCACAACTACTTCTGTAGAAACGATTGGTATGGTAATAATCGGGGTAATATCTATCATGATTGCTCTAGTAGACTACATACCAAGTTGACTCTGCAAAGACTCATTCATAAATCTGTTGAATTTAGCTTTAGATGAAATATAAAAAGATGGAGATGAAAAACTTGGGATGGATGAGGGAGAGCTTGACAAGACATCAACAATTTGTAAATTTGAAATTGTAAGAGGAGTGGCAAGAATGGTTGATGCTGCAAGGGGAAGATAAACGTCCACTGCATGTATGATAGATGTGGGAGGAGGTGAAGTAGGAAGAAGAGGTGGAGGAGTGTTAGGATTGGGAGGTGTATGAGGAACATTTGAGGTAACAGGCAATGACATTCAGGGAAGATCTTTGACAATATTTTCATGTGAAGATAGAGATTTTTCATCATCATGCCCAAGTTTTTCCTCATTACCTTCCTTTTCTCCTTCATCTTTTTTAGACTCCTCTTCTTCTACAAACTTTTCTTCAAATTATTTTCTTTTGTTTCCTTATTCTTCAAAAGTTTGTTCCTCAGAAGCAAGCTCCTTTCCTTCTGCATGTATAGGTTTAGATTCTATTGCCTCTTGTTCTTCAACAACCTATGTAACTTTCTTACCAATGGTGAAATTGATTCTAGGACCTCTTTGGGAAGAAGAGGGAATAGCTACTTGTTTGTTCTTTGAGTAGAGTTCTGGTTGTTGACTGGTTTTTTCTCCTGGTGCTTCTCCTTCTGATTTTGTCTTGAAAGCTCATTTGGAAATCGTGTTTATACAACCATTCTATTGTGTTGTGGAAGATGAGAGCAAGCCTTTCCCTGATAGGGATACTTTCCTTTTTAGACCTTTGAATCGGAGGTAAGGGCCTCTTAGCAATCTCATCTTCTTCATAAGAAAAGTTTAGGATGTCATTAGGATCTTGGAAATCCTCTGGTAGATTAGCTACAACCAATTCTCTGATTTGCTCTATTGTTAGCATGTAAAAGTCCATTTTGCAGATGTCTTCTTCATCCCTGTAGTCTGCCCATATCTCTTCAAAGCAGAAGACATGTCGGTGATATTTATTTAATTTCCTCTTCACATCCCGGTAGTCAAAGTCAAATCTATATTTTTATGTTCTGATAGTTACGATTTGCATTTCTGCATAGACTAACTTAGACATTTGGATCTTGGTTTTCTTGGTTTTCTTGGCATGATCAATAATGTTGAAAGCTTGGAAAGAATTTTGTAATCCTTTTAACAAATTATAAATCTTGCTTTCAGCCACAATTGTTTGAGATACAATATCTCCTCTCAGAAAGGGGAGTCACCAAAAAACTGTTGGGTGAAAATAATGTAATCCCTTTAATAGATTACAAAACTTACTTTTAGCCACAACTGTGTGAGATACAATATCTCCTCTCAGAAAGGGGAGGCACCTTTCTTACTGCTTCTTGAAACTAAGTAAAAATAATTAAGTATTCAAAATGATGTACACTACAATTAAAAGATGGGGGTGTGTCACATTCATAATTCTCTCTTTTTTCAGAGAATATGTTTTACAATGCTTCATGGTTTTGAGTTCCTGATATGATATAACTTCAAACTGAAAACAAAGCAGTAATTCTGATATCCTTATCTTGTCAAAGCAAATACTAAGAACACTAGCATAATAACGATAAATGATTAAAACAAGAAAAAATCACAAAGGCACAAAATCATTTTGTAGCTTTCACCAATGAATCCTTTGAGATACGTAACCAATGTTGTATTAGAAGCACAAAGTCTTCTAGATACTCCATAATAGATCCATGAACAACATGAACAAATACAAGTACAAAGTCTTGTAGAGAGTTCACCAACAACATTCAATCAAATAACATAAATTTTAATAAAGGAGTGTAACAAAAAATTTACATGGATTTACCCAAAGCCCTTGTATCTCAATCACTAAACATTTCCAATCTCAATAAATTCCAAAATATAATCGATTCCAACACAAAGTATGGTATGCAACTTTCTTCTTTATTGATCAAAATAGATACACAAAGATGAACACAAAGTTTCATGTATTTGCTTCTCAAAATGGGCAACACTTCATTACAAAAGATAAAAGATAAATATTACAAAAGAATTCCCTCATATTTATAAAAGAGAGGGAAGAGCAAATCTAGGAAAAGTAGATGAGTGAATTTAGGAAAGTTAGGTGAGTAAATTTAGGAAATCTCACCTAACAAGTTTACTTATTCAAAAATGTTGTCCATATTTTTAGGCAAACATCTTTGTTTTTACATTTAATTACATATTGGAAAAAGACATTTAAACTGTTGAGAACTATTTATAAAATGTGTAAATAAAAGCATAAACTATCTAACAATAGAGATGAAAAGAAGTATTCGTGGTTCCTTGCATTGGGTGCAAATGTATTCATATATCTTCTTTGTCTCCAAGATGAATGCCTCATCTAGACCAAGAGTGTAATCCACAATGGTGTGAACTCTGGTGATTGATCTTCTAGCAGATGACTGAATCTTCTTACATTTGTCAAGATGCGTCTTGAGATTATTAAGAGAAAGCCATATGTCACAAATTGCATGCATGGAGGTCTTTGAAAAGTTTGCATCCTCTAGTTGCTTCATGAAGGCTTCCTTGTAGATCTGTGAAAGTTCACTGGCCGAGAGGAAAATATGATCTTCATCGAGGAGCTTACTCGGTAACTCCTTAATTCTATTTTCTAAGATAACACGATTTCCTTCGACATCTTCTTGTACTTGGTGGATATCTTCGATAAGAGACTTGATCACTTGAATGCGGTGCTTGAGAGATTCTCTTACCTCAAAATATTTATCTTTGTCAAGAATTACCCCAACTTCCACCAACTTACTTAGTTTTCCCTCTTTCATTCGTGAACAAAATGAGAAGCATTTCTCCATTTCATTTTGCTCTTGGGAAAGTATGCTTTCTTCTTTATCAAGCTTTGATTTTAGCTTGGCTATCTGAGTGGCCTTCTCTTCTGCAACAACTATGACTTGTGAACCATGTTCTATCATTTCATTAATGAAATCATACAACACCTTACCCTTGGAGGAAAACTTCTTTTCCTTTTTCACCGCTAGTTCCTCAAGGCTAACCATAGCCAAAGTTTTTACATTTCCTGAAGAGCCTGCAAGTTTCCTCAAAATAGCTACATAACGCTTGACCTTCTCCTTGTACATATTTCGGGTTTGTTCCATCTTATCAAGCCTTGTTGCTAATGCATTTAGGACCACCTATGTATCTGCGTTTGCACTTTCATTTTTCACTTTTCTGAGTTGGAATCTCGTGACAGTGTAGTCCTCCATGTTTACATCACCTTCTTCTTGCAGGGGTAGACCAATCTCTACAAACTTATGTCCTATTTAACTTCATTTCTCAACATTTTATCAACTAAATTATAGCATAAATTTCATAAAAAACTATATTCAAATAATTTTCTTTTTTTTGAAAAAATATAAATGTAAAATACACTAAAAATAAACATTTTATTAGTTTACATCATTTCAAAATTCATAACATATATATATCACTTTTTAGTGATTCAAGTTAAAAAAAATGATCAGTGTTGGTTGATTCATATAAAACTGTGACACATATTTGTGCTTTTACCCCCAGGCATTTCCACATTTATGGGCACCTTGAGATGCCTATTTTTGTCACTACTCACATAAGGTCACTACCTTTGAGCTCTACCAAGACACTATTGCCATGAAGGTAACCTCTATTGATTTGAAAGCTCAATTGCATGTTTTCAAGATTTGTTAGTAGAAGCAATCTATTGATGTACATGTTGCAAATGGGGCCCAAATCAAAGCTTGGATTCACTAGCTTAAGATCAAAGACTAGGTCCCTGAGGAATTCTTTCAGTCTCTACGAGCTTATCATACATCTTAAGTCATTAATAAAATCAAGGATGATCAACATATTTTAACAAAGCATATTGAGATTCTATAAGCTTTTATTTGATAGTACATGAACAAGTTTTTATAGCCTAATATTACACTTATATTGGTACACTGCTATGCAACAATGCCTAAATGTGATGCCTTGTTAAGATTCAAAATCTTAACACATTCTTTGTGATCAACTTCTCACAAAGGAAGTCTTGTGTGAGGTTTTGTTCTTCATTTCAAATGATAACTCATAGCCTAGATGGATTCCCCAATGATTTTTATAATCCCTGGTGTAATACTATGTATATGGATCTATTTAAACTTTATTTGGAAGCTTTCCATGAAAAATTTTTAAGGATCATAATTAAAAATGGTAGTGATAGTTTCATACCTAAATCTCACAACCCAAAGGATATATATAATTTACAATCCATCATCTTGGTAAATATATCCTGCATGGTCATCGTCAAATCCTATGCTCTCAAGTTAAGGCCTTGTCTTCGTAGCAAGTTCACTTGGAATAAATTGATTTCATTAAGTCATGGTACAACCTCAATAATATTATTATTTTATGGGAAGGGATGAAATGGGATTGATATTCCCAACAACCTATAATGTTTCTCAAAATGATTTTTTCTAAGGAACGATTATATTGAATGGCTTTTCATTCTTTATATGCTTTTGGCATCAAGTTATGATCCCCATTTTTTGCACTCTATTAAGATAAATTTTAAGATGTCTTTGGTTGCATTACCATTAGTGATAAGCAATCTAATATTTTGGCTTATTTAGATATGTTTTCTAGGAGTTCTATAAAATATTAGCCATTACTCCTATTTATAATTACTCTTGATGAGTTCCTTCTAAGGCTTCCTACTTAATATTGAGAAGTTCTTCAAAGAATTGTTTTTGACCTCTTATAAAAAAAACAAAGGATTTCACGACACGGATCGATAATTTTGTTGTCCCTTATGACACCGGGGGTATAGGCTTACTCTCAATCCATCGTCAAGGCCTTACTCTTTGTGCTAGATGGTTCAATAGGGTCTTAAAGGTGAGGATGCCTAGAAAATTCTTCAATAACATTTTATTTCTTACGGAGTACCCTTCGGGCATCTAGCTAGGAAAATTTTGGGCTTCATGTTCTCCTCACTATGAAGGGCCCATTCCAATCCAAGGTATATTTATTATCAAGAGATTATAGAAGGCTTGGAAATTTGTTAAGCCCTAGATTCTATGGGTTGATAATGACTTCCATAATGGCCTTTCTATTAATCAACAATATTTGTGGTGGTCTCTAGTTCTTTCATGTCAAGACCATCCTCTAGCCAAAGCCTCTTTAATCCATTCTTTGAAGTTTTATATTCGAGATTCAAAGAATTGGAAAATATTTTCAATAGAGATATCATGAATTTATTATCCTAGCATGAGAATAAGTTGATTTTTTTATCCAATAAAGATTAGGAAATCTACCAAAAAATGATCGATATAAGATATTATTTTAGTTTATCTATTTGGAGGTGATTAAATTTTGTTAAAGATTGCCTCTAGGAATATCCTCTTGTGTCTATCTGAGACCAAGCTGAAGGAGAAGTATTCCACTCTTACCAATTGGCCTATCATCACTTACTCTTTCTTTATGAGATTATCACCTTTGAGAATGGCATATCCCTGACCTTCAAGTGGGTTGATCTCTCTAGAAGTATGAATAAAAATTTTGGGACTTAATACAATAGCATTATTGTTGGGAATTTTTAGCCATTACTATGTAATAGGTGATTGGAAAAAAAATTAAGATTTGAAAATTACTGTAGTTGTGAATTTGAATTGAGTAACTTGGTAGCTCTCATCAATTTACACTTGGAATAGATTGGTGACGTTGCCAAGGAGGTTTTAGTTTGTTCAATATTTTAAAGACCATAGTGATTTAGCATTATCAATTGTTAATGTGAGTTGATAATCCATCAAATTACCCAAAAGAATGACATTATTGCTAGGGATGTTTTAATCCCATTCATATTGTGAATACTCTTGTAATGTAGTGGAAAGTATTATTGGTAAGTAAGTTGATAGATCATCAAGTTAAGCCAACAAAATGACATCATCGTGAGGGATATTTTAGTTGCTTCTATTATAGTGTTGATTCAATCAAATATTAGTTGGTATGAGTTTTCCATAGTCTGTGAAGTTGCGATGTTCTGCTTTTTGATTCAACTATGTATATTTTTTGTCAACGTTTCGAATCACACTCAGTGATCCATCATTAGGAAGAATCCAACAAATATATACAATTGAATCCAAAATCTTAACATCCCAATTAATATTTTGAAAACCCTAGTATTTCAATTAAGTTGTGTAGTTGTTTATTTTGTTTGTGTGTGGTGTTGACACCCCACGAACTTACATTGATAGATGAATTGTTACTGGGGTATGATATCTTGTTTCTTATTTCAAAAAATCATATAACACAATCATTAAATAAATTGTCCATGTTTAATTTGGTAGCCCATAGACTTACACCAATATTTTTAGATTACTTGGTGATCACTCCATATTTGTTAGACTTGTCACCTCCATCCTCTCTCTAGTTATATATAAACTCACTAATTAGCTTGTATTTGCATACTCTCACAACTCACTCAATATAATTATTGAACAAGAAATAATTCCACACCACAAGAATCAATCTCATATTAAAAAGGATGAATTCCATATCATAGAAGATAAATTTTATATCACAATAGATGAATTCCACATTACAAAAGATAAATTCCAAATCATAAAAGACCTTAGTCCTTCCATATAGACCAAGGTTAGGATTTACTAGTTTATCACACATAGGGTCACTAAGTGATGTCCTGATTTCCATTGGTCAATAAACTTAGTTGCACACTCAATGCACTCATTAATATGTTCCTCACATAACTGAAGAAACTAGAAATGTGATCAATATAATATATAACCATTCATCGTTCAAGCAGTGACTCAATTTCAATTTATAGTGAAAATCATCAATAGAATTCCAATTTCATATTGCATGTCCATCATTCAAATCCATGTAACATAGGTATCAACATTCCAAACAATACAACCTAGTAATTGAATCCTTTATTATTAAATTACATGTTGAAGATGAAATGGATAAGAGACAAAAACACAAAAGATAAATGAAAATGAAGACATAATTTACCTTTCCTTTTACCTTTGTTACCTCATGGATTGAGTTGAAGTAGATGCCTCCAAGTCTACTTGACATGCTCCTTGATGATGCAACTATGTGGTTGCTCTCTAATGCAATATAACCTAGGTATGGAAGATATTTTTGATAGTAAATTTAGTAACATAAGTTTGACAAACATGAGATGATCGAAATGGGATGGGAAGACTCCTATTTATAAATTTTTAGAAATATGAATGGAGGGTTGAGATCTTCTTGTGAGATGGATGGTTGAGACTGAAAGAGAGAGTGAAGGCTTAGCTTTGTGACAAGTGTCACAAGTTGGAGGCATGTAAATATGGCATATGGCACGGGGAAGAGAGAAAAGTGTGCTCACGCATATGTGAGAACACATTGGGAAGAACAAGAAGATTACAAGTGGAAACAAAAGTGGCAAAGTGTAAGAGATGTATGCTTGGGCATGTGGTCCAATTAGGAAGAAGTGGAAAGTGTAGGGTGGCTTCACGAGGAAGAGGATCTCACACATGTGTGAGCATCCAATGGAAAAGGAGATCAAAGGATGAATTAGAGAGGGAAAGTGACATGTGCACGAAAGCCTCTAAGAGGGCTTGTAAGACACATGTCACATGTTTACAACTTTGGAGAAGTGGGAGGAATTAAAAATTGGAAGAAATGTTAATGAGGATTAGGAAGTGGGTTAACTTAATTAGTCAAGGATTAATTAACTTAATGCTAGAGTAATCATGCATCAACTAATGATTAATTACTCTTTAATTAATTATTAGTCTAATTTATTCTCATGCACTTAAGCTAAACTTAGGAGTTCTTTATTCAATTAACTAAGTGTTTTTCTATGTTAACTGAAGTGAGCTATTATTAGATCATTTTGTCTCATCGCATGTGATGTTGACACTTGTCCTGATCTAATCCCTTTACCATTTAGGGTTGCTCCTATATAACAATCAAACCTCATTGTATTATCTCTCTGGATTTTTTCTCTCACACTCTCAACCTTTGAGGACTTTTGTTTTCCTTGAAGATTCTTGAGGTTCTTCTATAGCTTTTTCTTGTCGAGGAATATTGCGATTCTTTGTTTGCAGATCTTTGGCATGGAAGGTATCTTTGTTCATTGTTTGATCCTATGGCTCATGTTTTTCACACTTCTAACATGGTATCAAAATGTGGATTTAGCAAACCCCTTCTTGATTTATGAGATTTTTTTTCTTCAACAAGGATTGCAAACTTCAGATCTAGAATCCCCTTTGCTTTTTTTGTAAATTTTGGAGGTGGGAATTTTTTTTGTGCTTTTTGGCATGAAAAAGACTTCACTGTTGGATTTAGAGTTGTCGAGAAAGTCATATTTGTCTTTTGTTTGGCTTGATTTGAATTCCTGAGGTCAGATTTGTGAGGGATTGAAGTAGTTGCTTTTTTTCCAGATCCAAAGGGTAGCTACGATTTTGGGGCATTTTGAACCAAAAAGAACTTAACAGTTGTGTTCAAGGAGCCACTTCCACAAATTTTGATATATAATTCAACCTATTTCGGCGTTAGGAATTCTAAGGCAAAAAAAATTCTAGAGAGGTCATACAACCTCCCCCTGCACGCAGATCAAGGTGATTATTTTTTTAAATATATTTTTCATGTGTTTTTCAAAAAAAAAATCATTTTTTAAGGTAGGTTTTTTGGTTAAAGTTTTATTAAAAAAAATTTAACCCCACATGGGGTGGGGTACCCAAGGGATACCACGACCCCTTGAGCCCTGCCTCCATTGTGGGGGGGTGGATTGAGGTGGTATTGCCTCTGCCACATAGCGACAGGCACAGCCCCACCTCAAGTCCTACCCATTTTTTTAATTTAATTTTAAAACAAAACTATTTTTTTATAATTATTTTAAATTATTTTTTTATTTAAAAAATATTAGTTTTTAATTTTATGTTTTCTTTAAAAAATTGTAATAGTTTTTTTTTGTATTTTTTAACTTTAAAATAAAAAAAATAATAGTATGCAGTTTTTTTTGCAAAATAATCACATATAGCCTACTTCGAGAATTTTTTTCATCAGTACACTAAATTTGGTGGACCTCTATCTTTGGAGGTATTTTTGAAAAATTTGGTAGAGGAGTTTTTTCTCCCTACTCAGTTCCTCTCCATTGGGCTTTTTAGTTTTGCACCTCAACTTCTAGAGGCTATATCTCGGCCATATGATGGTCTTTTCTTGTACATTTCTTTTTGAACTAAGGTAGAATTTCATGCTTTTCACATTGGTGTAGGTGGTTTCTAGATTAGACTTCTAGATTTTTCTAGAATTATTTTTTCTTAGGTTTATTGTTATTTAGTTTTCATTTTGGAGACTTCAATGGGCTATATCTTTTGCATCGAGACTCCTTTTTGGGTGCCATTTTTTTGAAAGTGCATGTTTTTTCCTATACTTCGTCATGGTGCTACCAGTTTCCTCATTTTCTATCAGATATTTTCAACATGTAATCTTTTTTTTGGACATTATGGGTCTCCACTGTATGCACTTCTCTTTTGTAGACACACTGACATAAAGTGCCATTTTTTTGTATATTTTATGGGGATTTTTGCACATCTTGTTGTGCCTTTTGTACTTGCACTATGATATAAAGTGCCATGGGGGTTGATGTTTGCTTTTTATTTTCCATCACACCTTTGTCCAGTGAATGTTTATTCCATGGCAATAGTGAATCCTAGTGATCAATTCTTGCCTCATGCATGTGTGCCTTAAATTTCACACCCTTTTATTTGTAGGTTGTTTCTCCTACATGCACTTCTTGGTTTCACATAGTTTCAGTGTACTTGTCATGGCTCTTCCCTTTTCAGTATTATGGGGGGGGTTTATTGTTGGTGATAATGCTTCCTTAGCTTTGCATTGGAGTAATATACATATTTAGTTCTTGTTCCTATGTACCTTCAGATGCAACGTACATCAGCGGTTGGTTACATGTATTTCAGTGAGTTGGAGTATTTACCATATTGACATTCTTACATCCCTATTTCTAGAGGCGACCTTCCATTTTCATTTGATCAGAGACTACTGGGTACCTATACTTTAAACTTACATCTTGCATGTTGAGTAGTTTAGTTTTGGTCACTCATACAAATTCATGTATCATTTGTATCTTCGAGTTACAAATGTTTTCCTTTGTTTGCCATCTAACTTGAGTAGTGTCGTTAGGGTCACTCATGCAAATTATTGTCTCTCTCATGATTAGTGTTCTTTAGACTATTGGTACTTATATTTTTGACTTGCATCTTGCATGTTAAGTAGTGTCATTGGAGTCACTCATGCAGATTTATGTACCTCCTATATCTTCAACTTTTAGACGATTTCCTTTGTTTTCCATCTAATTCAGGTAGTGTCATTGGGGGCACTCATGTAGGTTACTATCTTCTTGATCATGACATTTGTATCTTCGAGTTCCAATTTTTTTTCCATATAATTTGAGTAGTGTCATTGAAGGAACTCATGTAAATTTTTGTTATCTTGATCATGATCATCATTTTTATTGGTAGAGGTTCTTCACTTTAGCACTATATTGGTCATCATTTGACAACAGTCCACAACTTCTTCATGCTTCAACGATGTTCTACATGTTCCTCCTTTTTGGGACATTATTTTGGTTGGAGGCTTCTTAGTCCTTCACACCTTGATTTGGAGGCTTTTTTAGTCCTTCATTCGCCTTTCTCTCTTTTGGAGAGGAGATTTCTCCCATTGTGGTTTTCTCCTTTTCTCCAATTTTGAGAGATCTTTTGTTTGTACATGGGTACCTCACCAAGCTTTTGTTGTCAAGACCCATCATGCATTCTTTTTAGGGTTTTTAGCTACTCCCTAAGTTCATCTTAAGGGGGGGTGTTAGAGTAATCATACATTGGCTAATGATTAATTACTCTTTAATGAATTATTATTCTAATTTATTCTCATGCACTTAAGCTAAACTTAGGAGTTCTTTATTCAGTTAACTAAGTGCTTTTCTATGTTAACTGATGTGAGCTATTATTAGATCATTATATCTCATCACATGTGATGTTGACACTTGTCCTGATCTAATCCCTTTATCATTTAAGGTTACTCCTATATAGCACTAACCCTCATTGTATTATCTCTCTGGAGTTTTTCTCTTGAACTCTCAACCTTCAAGGACATTTATTTTCTTTGAAGATACTTGAGGTTATTTTGTAGTTTTTTATTGTCAAGGAATATTACAATTCTTTGTTTGCATATCTCTTGTGTGGAAGGTGTCTTTGTTCGTTGTTTGATCTTGTGGCACGTGTTTTTCATAATTCTAACACTTAATTATGATTAGGGGACTTAAAGAAATAAAGACTAAAGTTAAATTAAAATAAATTTATTAATTAACCTTTTGAAGAATGAAGCATTAATTAAATGTGATGTGGAGGTTAATTAATATAATAAATAATTTGATTAATTAAGAAGAATGAGGATAACAATTAATTAAATATTTTATTTAATTAAATATGAATTAAGATTATAATTAATTAAATTTTAACTTTGGAACAAAGGGTCAATTTAGGGTGTCTACACATGCAATTAACACAATTCAAGGAATTCACCTATGATCTAAGAGTCAAATGTAGAGTACCCTCTTCATTATACTTCCAAACAACCTCACACTTCCCAAGACATCTTGTTGCAACATGACAACACAAGAGGGAGAACTACTCCACAACACCCCACGACTAATGAGGATTGTTGAGGACACTTATAAGAATGACCAAGAAGGATTATGGCTTTCCTAATTCTTCACAAGACTAGAAGAATGATCTCCCACAACCATAGGTTGATGAATGGGTCCTTTCAAAAGGTTGCACACAAAATAATGCAAAATATGACATAAGTTATCTATGATGATTCTTGAGAAATAAGTCAAATTGATAATAGGGCCCCAATACTATGGTGAACAACTTTCATTTACATGATTTACGCATCTGAGGTCTTGAAATTGAGAGGGACTAACAAATCCAAAAGGAGAGAAAATTTGACTAGAGGTTTTTGAAGACTTGGTCAATGAAATCAATCACCACAGATAAAAAAAGGAATAAAAATTTCTTGATAATGGAATTAGGTTTAGAAAGCCACCTTATATCCATGGTTAATAGGGTTTACATTCTATTTTTTGTATGGGAACGAGGCCGCCCAACAGAGTTAGTCAAAAGTTGCAGTTTTTTGGCCTACCAAAACCAAGCCACCCTAGTATGGTACTTAAACACCCTAGTATGATACCAAGCCACTCCATTAATGAAAAGGCTACTCCAACACACTTAGAAACATTTTGGGTGAGTTTGGGGACTCTCGAGTTGAATAGGTCACCCAACTATGAAATGTGGCCTCTAAATTCATTTTAAGCACCAATTTAAATATTCCTAAGTTCATTTTAGCCTTTACACATTATAATATTGAAAAGAATAAAGTGATAATTCTTGGTTCCAATACCAAAACACGTAAATAAGCCAATACACCTTTCCATTAACAAAAGTTACACCAATCTCAAAGAGAGGTTCATTAATAAAAATACTACAATCTATATGAATAAACAACATCCTAATACATGAGTTTAACTTAAAATTACATGATACCATTTTGTTCCTCGATCCACAACCTTCAATCTCCAATGGTGGTTACCATGCCACTTGACCTCATGGAATTGAAAGGATCCACTCCCATCGTGGTAGGAGATAATAACATGGGACACAAACACAACACTCACACAAAAAAAATGGGGATAATGCTTACACTCATGACATACATTATGAAAAAATGCTAAACACATTATATAAACAAAATCAATTTAAATCACATAATGGATCCAATACATGCCATCACTTGGTATAAACACCATAACATAACACAATCTACAATGGGCATAATCACCAATGTCACATCACAAACTGTATCGGGTCAATTCACCAATGAAATAGTATATAACCACAATGGGATAACTCAATACAAGGGTACCACAAGGATTTTCATTGGGCCAACTCACCAATGGTTGATCACACACACAATACACTAGGGTAAGATACTAGAGAGCTAGCTAGGGAGTGTCATCACGATGCTTTAAGGTATGAAACTCATGGAACCTAGTATTCCTCTCATACATATGAGGATACTTGATCTTACAATACCCATGCTCCCTAAGCTGACATGTCTTCCCAAACATCCTTAGTTTGTACCAACACTTAAGGCATGATAGGGAATCCATTATTTTAGCTAATTAATTATCCATGTTTCATTAATTATCACTTGATTAAATGACTCCCCACCTGTGATTAGCCTACTTTCCACTTTAGGTTGGAGAAACATTGGAAGCCACTCCCAAAACCTCTCTAGTACCTTATTCAAAGGCTCTTCACACTCACGATTGTGGCATGAAAACCAATACAAAAACACAATTTTCCCAAAGTCAATGAAACTTTCCCAAAATGCATAATATCACATTTCATGGTGTTCCATGTTTTTAAAACATAAAAATTCAATCATTTTCATACAAAATTTTCAAAATTTCTAAATATTTTAACAAAGCAAAAATCAGGTTTTTCCTGATTCCACCATTAAAATTCATCAAAATTTCAAATTTTAAAAATCAAAATTCTAAGAATGCCCTTTGGTTTCAAATATGTCCAACACCCCTCTTAAGCTATAAAATTAGCATTTTCATCATTTCCCAAAAAAAGGGCATGGTAATCTCATATTTTTGAAAATTACCAAAATTTAATTAAAACTCTACAATACACCAATCAATTTGAAAAATAAAAGGAGATGGGAGGATTCTATGCTCCCTTAATCATTCTCCTACAAATAAATTTGAATTATAATGCTCAAATGAATTTTAAAAAAAACTCAATACCCTTCAAATTTTGAAATGAAAAGTTTACCAAGCACACCAAACGAGGAGTCATGAAATCAAGTAGAAATGATCCCTTCTCAATTTCTATCCCAACGAATCTGACCTCATCAAATTCTGATAAGAATTGCACTCCCAATCAACAATTTTCCAAATTTCTCAAACAAAGTTTTCTCTCCCCAATATTTTTCCCAATTACACAACATAAAAAATGAAAATATAAACCTTTTTCCCTATTTACGCTTTTTACAACTCAATTAAAAATTCATATTTCTATTTTGGAATTCAAAACTCCCTCAATTTCTGCAAAAACTAATTTGATCAATTACATCTATTAAAAACATCATTTAATGTATAATTTAACAATTGAATCCATTTAAGCATATTTTCATTTAAATTTACAAAATTCAAAATTTAATCAGGATAACTAAATCACACACAACTTGAAATTACCAATCCAAGGAATTTTCACAATTGAGTTAAACAATAGATTAATTTAATTTATTCTTTCATTTTATTTTCCCTTTTCTCGAAGCACGTAGAATATTTTAATAATAAATATTAGAATTATTTAAATTCATAGTAGTTTAACTATGGGAAAACATAGAATTTAAATTGTTAATTAAATCAGACATTTACACATTATTCACGACATATATGGATTCCAAAATGATTCCTAGCTCGGATTTGGGCTTACATTGGGTCAAATATAACACATACCATACTCAATTTGAGTACGACTAGGGAATAGATATGAAGGGGCCCAATGTGACATCTCTAAATTAACCATCATTGGGAAATAACTCAGACCTATGTAGCTAGGTCAAGAAATAACCTTGTACCTATAACCATCCAATGCACATCAAGGGTACTTGCTCAATGGATATATAGCCAAAGCACATCATAATCATCCCAATAAGGTCCAATAACGTAAAATATAAAATAACATATATACATCTACCATATAGATCATTTCTTCGTAACACCAATCAACAAAATCACATTTAATCACAACATAAATAATACATTTCACCAAATTGAAGCATAATGATAACCCAACATGTAAATATAATTTTTTTCAACAATTGACATGTTGAGGAATCTTGTCTCAAACATAAAGTGGTTCATTACACCAATCATAGCCATAAAATAATCATCACATCAATCTTGAGGAAATGTTGAAGGTAAAGTACCAATATCACATTAACAAGAAGCAAATGGGAGGGGCACTACATCCTCCCCCACTAAAATTAGGGTTACTCCTAGAATCCTGCACAAGCAAGGATAGGTACACCTAGTACACAATCCTTCAAACACATCATACTAATAGATCAATCCTCTAAACTTTCACCAAGTCTAGGCATCAAACACGCAACACACAAGTCTAGGGGCCACAAGCTAAGTGACCACCCAACACTATGTGCAAAACCACCTCAGAGATCACCACAATATCTTCACCAATTGCTACTACAACCAATGAAAAGGACCAACTACTGGGTATAGCAAACCACAAGCCAATGAGGTCCTACTCAAGGACTGCCACAACAACTAGGAACTCCATCTAGATACTAAATCGACCAAGGATAAGGTAAACAAGCTGATGGGTTGTAGAATTAGCTAGTTTCCTTTTTTTTTATAATTTTTTTTTTAGACTGCAGGAATCGGGTAGCACGACCCCCTATAAATTGCAGTGCGCCTAGTAAACTTTTTAAAGTGACCGGTGGCACTGGCACGACACACCCTCCGGTACCACAGGGGTGGGGGAGACTAGACCTCGTGACCAACCTCCTGCAATAGGAAAGATTTATCCAACTGAGCTAGGGCCCCTGCCCCAAGAATCCCCACCATTTCACCAAAGGGTCGCCCCCATTGGCAAGTTTCCTATTGTTGGTTCATATCTTTTATCATTACTTTCTGTTACAATTTAAGACATTACCAAGTGTAGACACTGAAAAATGTCCTGAATGATATGCACTCAAAACAGGTATACTAACATCATTTCCTCTTAAAACCCATCCTCTTTTCACTTAATTAATTGAATTAGCCTAGCTATTTAATGAATTGCATCATTTTTGTCCATTAACCTAATTCATCAAATCGGGTTAATTCACCCCCTTTCACACTAACATTTCATCTCATTAAATTAAATAGATCAAAATATTTAATTTAATTCCCTACTTATCTTCTAATTTAATTAAATAACCCCAAGTTATTTAATTAAATGTCATTTCATCTCTCCCCCATTCATTAAATCATTTAATTTAATTAATATCACTTTAATTCTTCAAATCCCCTAATTGCTTGATTAAACCTTATTTAATTAGCAATTAAACTATTTTTTCCTCCAAAAGGGGAATATTCCCATGGAATATTCCTTATCCCTTTTTGCACAATTAAAAATTTCTTTTAATTTGCAAAATATCTTTATCCTCACCCATGAGAATATTCCAAACAATATTCTCTCTCCTCCAATCATCTCACTTGGCTTCTTGAACAAGCTAAACTTGTGACCTCTTGAGCAAGTCACTCAGTGACTTGTGTGTGCAGGTCAAAAGTGTGTTTGTTTGGAACAAATGGGAGCCCTTGATTAATTCTCATGTTGCATTCTCACCCGTTGATGAGAATCCATAATCCATGCCTCCTATTTCCTCCATTCTTGATCATTGGTTAATCTTTTTGATCTCAACCCTCCATTTCTCATTTGATCTCCTATAAATAAAACACTATTTGGAGACAAATGAATCCATCTTTCAATTGCAAACTTATGTTGTTGAATTCACTCTCACTTACACTCACTTTTTACTCACTTTTAGCTTATTTTAGTTCATTTTTAGTTGTATAATAGCTTAAGACATCCATTAATGGCTTCCATGCATCCATCTTAGCTTGTTTATAAATTAGGGTTTCGATCTTTTAGCTTAGAATTAGCTTAGATTAGCTTATCAATTGCATAGTTAGATCAATTTTAGCATAAAATCATGTTAATTTAGCTTGCATCATATTTAAATTAGCATAAATCAGGTTTTCATCCACTTATCATAATGGTTCATCGATTCTCTTCCATAGAATTGATTGAAACAAGTTCACAAATCACGGGATTGGGAAAGGGTCATTGTTCCACATCAACACGACACCAATTCCAAAACAAGATAAGTTTCAAATGGTTTAGAGTAGGAATTTAACTGTTTTCATAGTTTGCAATTTTCAGTTTCAATAAATGCTTAGTTTAACTTTCAATTTGAATGATCTTGCTTGAGATTGAGGTTTAGTGGCTAAATTATGCTTCGATTCATCATGGATCAAGTGTAATCGACCCACAATGACAATCCTCGGTCCACATTCTGGTGCTAGAAGGAGGGAATTCCATCAATTTAATCAAATTTTAGCTCAAACTCTATTTGTTTGCTTTTTTGCATGATACAACGACACCCAAATCAAATATAGCGATGCCTTTGAAATGTGTCGCTATATAGCGACGCTATCGCTATTTCAAATTGCGATGCCGATTAAATGCACAGACACCAATTAAATAAATAGTGACTCTAATTTAATATCGAGGTATCAAAGACTTGAAACGATGACACCCCCAAATTCACTAGAGCAACGCTAGACAAAATCATGACGCTATTGTGCTCTTTGTTTTTGCTGCAAAGTGATGCCCAAATTCACTAGAGCAACGCCCATATTTCAAATTGTGACGCTATCATGTTCAGTGACTCCCAACTAGGGTAGGAAGTTTTACGATCATTTTTCCAACATGTGCTTTAATTTTCTCAATTCGCTAGATCACTAATGCACTTCTAACATTGTTCTAGTTGCTACACTAACAGGGTTTTTTAGGTTGGATGACATGGAGCTAAAGTGAAGAAATCCTTCTTATCTTGAAATTCTATGATTGTAACAAGCGTTTGATGCTTTGGGGCAATTATAACCCAACTTTTATGCTTTCTACTTTATGCTTTAGGACCTCACTAGATTTCAATTGGGTTTAAAATGAACGCTCAAACAGGACTAAAATTGAATCCTCATCTCATCATTGTCTTTTGGGTTTAAAATTGAACAAGGCAACTTCATATTTTGTTTGGTGCATAAAATGAAGTCATCTTAACTTAGGGGTAAAAATTTATAACTGTTTGCTATGTTTTGTGATTTACACTTCTGTTATTGAATGCGTATGCAATTCTCTTGAGCCATTTGGTGACCTTGAGAAATAGAAACATTCCTTAACACTTGGTGTAATCACCTACATCTTTTGATTTGGATTAAAACTAAACCCCTTGCGAGTGTGAGAAAAAGGCATAGTGTGTGTTCTCTCTTTGTTAATACGAATGGAGATGATCGAACTATAAATGTACTTCCTCGCTATTATTTATCCTTAGAGGGCCTATCCCCCTTCTTCTAAAGGAGGGAACGACCCAAGCGATAACAAGATAAAGCTAAGCTCGTCCAAACCGCTATATAAATGCGTGGTTACAATGAAACTTGTGATCAATGGGAAACGGTACATGATAAATCTCCCCCAATATCTTTATGATGCATAAAGACCTTGTTCTAAGGTTTGGGAGACCTCTTGATGGATTTTATCATAGTATCCCCTAAACTAGAAGCCCTTACTATGAACCATTGTTTTTAAATCCAGAATCCTTAATACTTGTTGGTGCAAGAATGGTCATTCTGAAGCTGCCCCAAATTTGTACTATTCATTGTTGAAATTGAAAAATCCTTTTGATCTCCATATTTTAAGGATTTTGAGATTTGGTGGTCTCAAGAAGTGTGTGCCATGGAGGGGAGCCAGTGTTTCCAAATCTCTAATTGTTCGCAAAGTCTTAGTGTTTGGAGAAATTCGAGTGGGGACTCAACAAGTATAGCCATTTCAAACCTAGGGTTGTAAATGATTGTGAGTTAGTTTAATACATTGCTTGGTTTCAAAATGTTACAAAAACAAACATTCACTATCTTCCTCAAAAATTTCAATCACTTTGGCTTAAATGTGGATATCTTTTGAAGATAGCCATGATATTATTACTTGTCCTAAGGATTTCTATCCTTAGAGATTTCTAAATATCTTGACTTATATCTCAAATCCATATTCTCCAAAGACAACATAAGCAATTATGGCTTCAACTTCATGATTCTCACAAAATGGACATTGTGAAAGTTATGATGTTTTGGACATAAACATTTAGTTTGGAAACTTAATCAAGACAAGTGTTTGTGGTAAAATAAATTTACTTACGCAAGATAAATTGACAAATGAACCCCACATGACTATTTGGAGATCAATTGCTCCCATTGAACAACCCGATCTTCTAGGTGCTATCATTCAACCAAAATTTGAACTCATTAATGGAGAACAAAATGATCTCATTAGAAATTTGAGAAGCTTCACTTTTGAAACCAAAGAAACACCTACCTAGTGGAGAAACACAACAACCATTTTAGACAAATAAGAGGAACAATCTAATATTGATGTTGGAAGGCCCATATTACCACCACCTACGTGGTATAAATATATTAATTTCTTCCATAGACTTAGACTTTCCTAAATGATATCACGTAAAATCAAAATCCCCAAAAGAAGGTCTACAAGTTGTCATTTTAAACTCAAGCATCTTAGTTCAAAGGCAATCCAAACCGCATTTCAGCACTCTACCTCAACAAAAACAAGTTGTTAGTAAACTTTTATGAATGAACATTAAGGAAACATCCACACATGTACATGTTATTTATGAGTCAAAACCCAGGTCTTTTTCATCATAATCAAAATCTTTAGAACATTGGGTTCTTTTCATGGTATTGAACTCCCCTAAATGATCTATCACAAAATCAAAATCCGTAGGGAAAGATCCACAAGTCGCCTTTACAGACACATGTATTGTAATTCCAAGTTTAGTAGGAAGTGGGCCTTAATACTTTATTGAAATTGTAACCTCTTGTTGAGAAACCATTATGCTCGAGCTAGGAGGAACCAAACAGGTTTACATACCCACATCAATCCTCTCATTTAGGCCAACATTACTCTTTAGAATTTGAAAACTTTAGAGGTCTACCATCATTCTCACTACCTTGGTCCTATCAAAACAAAGGTTCACTTTAATTCAACTTTGGTTCAAACATCTCATCCACCCCTTCATCAATATTTCATCCTCCACTTCACCTATCTTTGCAAAAAATTTGAATACACTAACACTTTGTGACTTAAACATCTATCAAACCAACCCCCTAACTTGGATATTTTGTATGTGAAATGTATCCTTTTTCATGCATTTAGTGGAGTTAGTTATCATCTTTGAACTAGTTTATATTGAGGGTCACAAGTCTACCCTAAAGATTTACAAGTTCATCAACATCTTTTATCCCAACATCAAAACATCAAACTCAAGTCAAAAGTGTTGTCCCAAAATGGTTGCAAAGATCACTCTCCCATATCATTCACATTTTCATCCCCCATTATCATCATTGCTCAAAAAATACTTAGAGCGCCCCTTAATTTACCTAGATTTGAGTCAACTAGAGAGTTCAAACATCATAAATCACAACATAACTCTCCCAAAGATGACACAAAATTTACAGTAAAGATGAGATCACAACACAAGAGAATCATGGAGAAAATAAAAGTTACATTTACCTCAAGTGATCCAAATCCATTTAGAATTTGATCCAAGGAGTCAAGTTACCCCATCACAACAACCTTCATCACCGTTAGAGCCATATGAGATAAAAGATATCACAAACAATCCATTTTAACTCACTAGGGAAGAACTCATGAAACATTGAGCCTTTGAAAATGTAGCTCCTATTTCCCCAACATTTGTGGCATAAAATTTAACGCAAGGTTTCACAACCCCATCACTAGGGCTACATCAAACCTACATTCCCAATATTGAAAAAATCCTTGCTCAAGACTTTGGTCATTCTCTCTCATTTGAAAGCAACACACTTGTGGGTACACTTGAAACCAATCCTCCATCTGACACAACCACTTGGACACCTACCTTTGGTGCTCCTCCCATTCCCAAATATCCTAAACAACCATACATGCCTCTCTACCTTCATTACTCCACCACAAATTCCACATATCGAGGATCCTTCTTCATCCATACACATGAATACCACAAGTATGCCTACCATCATGTAAAGAAGTGCAAATAAAGTATCTCAAAACAATGCACAAGGGTATATCAATACCATACCATAGAGTCAACCCTTAAATCAAACAAGGACATCCTTACCCAATCCTCCAATTAGTCCATCCATACCATTGGTTTTGCAAAACACGTCCATCGCATCCATTATCAACCCATCTCAAAGCAATCCCTTGGTAACAAATCCTGCCAACAAAGGTAATACATTATCTACATCCTTGACACAAGGAAATCCTCAAGACATGGGACATGGAAACCTTTATAATCAATGGACTCAAGGTCCTATTGTGTCATTTCCATCGCATAATCTAATGGCACCATCTTCATATTTTCCCACAATCCCCTTTACTATGTCAAATCAAATAGGATCTCAAACATACATTCCTCCACCACAATCTACTATCTTACAAGGAATGTTGAACCAAGGGAATCCCCAACATCTCATCACCAATCCATTACCCACTTAAAACATCAATATCCATAATCTTCCACTGATGACCCAACAGACCCCTGATCCTTCAATGCAAATGCATGCCTTAGCCTTACAATGAGCACAACAAGCCCTAGTGGCACAACAACATCAACAAAAACAAGTAGCCATAGTGGCACAACAAGCAACCTTAACACAAGTAGCCCTAACAACACAACAAGCAACCTTCGCAAAACAACAACAACAACAAGAAGCAACCCTATCAGTACAACAAGAAGCCTTAGCACATCAACAACAATAACAATAGCAAGCAACATTAGTGACACAAGAACAACATCAAGCCCATCAAGTATCTTTAGCAACACATCAATAATAGCAAGCCGAAGAACAAGCCCTAGTGGTGCAACAACAACAACAAGCTCAACAACAAGCCTCACTAGCTCAATGGTATGCCCAACAACAACAAAGTTCCTATTATAATCCTCAATTGAACATTTTCAATCCAAACACATTAGGAACATATACATTAATACCCCAATCACCTTCACCGAATCTCACACCACCATACACTCCATACACTCCATATAATTCATCCATCATCCCACCATATATTCCTCCACCCAACCCACAAGACAATCTAGCATCGCAATTTAAGGTGCTCTCACAAGAAACGTAGGACCTTTGCATGGGCAAGGAAAAGAGGCCCCATACACAAAACTTTTGTCCATATCCATTCGATTGAAACATCACAATGGTACCATTCCCTCCTAGTTTTGAAATGCCCAAATTTGATAAATATAAAGGGAGAGGAAGTCTTGTGGACCATATCAAAGAATTTAACATCATGTGCATGGAGGTGGCTTACAATGATTCATATTTGATGTGCCTCTTCCCTCGAAGTTTAACAGGTCCTACTATGGATTGGTTTTCTCATCTGCCTCCCAGTATCAAAACTTTTCAAGAAATTACTAAGAAATTTATCGATCACTTCTCCTTTAATCTTGACATGGATGTCAGTCTAGAGGAATTATACACTCTTAGGCAAAACAAAGGAGAAAATTTCACTAATTTCTTACAACGATGGAGATAGAGAGCTAGTAAGAGCAAGTGGCCTCTTCACGATGAACAAAAAGTGGGAATCATCATCACCAATCTAGATCTAGATCTATCCTTCCACTTGAAAATGCTGTGCATCACATCATATGACGAGCTTGTCCCTCGAGCCCTTAACATTGAGAGAGCTCTAATCTCATAGGGAAATACTCAATCTTACAAAGACAACCACCCATCAACTAGTTCAAATGACAAACCTCGTGTCTAGGCTAAGAACAAGAACATAACAAATGATGGTGTGGTAGATGCTATGGTATTCCTAAGTGCTCCTAGACCGAAAAAAAATCAAGTTGCTAACATCCAACCAACTATGCAAAAAATAGCACCTCCTCAGAACAATCAGATCAATAACGTTGAAATGCAAAGGCGAACCCCTAACAAGAACAACTACCCTAAATGCAAGTACACACAACTATCTGAACCCATCAAAAATATCATAAAAAATTTGATAGAGTCAAATTTGATCACACTTCCTCAATTTGAAAACTACCGAGCACCACAAGATAAATCATCTTGGTACAATGAGAAGGACCTTTGTCATTTTCACAAGATCAAAGGACACAAAAAAACAAATTGCATGAGGCTCAAGAACATTATCCAAGACCTCATAGAGAATGACACTATATCTGTTGAGGTACCATCTGGGAACCAGGATCTTAAGATATACAAGAAACCTGTGCCAAATCATAATGAAGCAAACAATACTAGAAAAGCTAAGGATTACATGGATGTACAAAATACCTATTCCAATGTAGTTGATTCCTATGATAGCGTAATCACTGTTGTCACCGTTAAAGGGCATAATGCAGAGTGTGGAGTCACCACATGACGTGGTAAAGTCACCATCCAAGGAGTCCCACCCTAATCGAGGGCACATCCTACTCTGCCAACATCAAGTACCAACAAGTACAATCTCTTAGAACAACTCAAAAAGACCCCCACACAAATATCAATCCTAGAACTATTCAGGCTATCACTTGCACATAGAGAAATACTTGAGAAAGCTTTATCAAATTCATCCATTCCCGAGGATATTGATACCGATCAGTTTCAAGCTATGGTAAGCCATATCGCTAATCATCTTCTCACCTTCTCCAAGCAAGACCTGCCGTTGCAGCCATCTCATAACCATGCTTTACACCTTGAGGTTATCATTCATAAGAACAAGGTCAAAAGGGTCTTAGTATATAGAGGTGTTGGATTGAATATTTTCTCCCTTTAGTTGATCAAAAATTTGGGCTATTCAGAGGATACTATTGAAAGGACAAAGAGTACCACCATCAGGGCGTATGACAACCAAGAACGGGTATCACAAGGAATCATTGCACTTCCCATCCAAGTAGGTCCTCTCATTGCAAAAAATACATTTCAAGTGTTGGACCTTGATCTTCCTTATAACATCTTTCTTGGTTGACCATGGATCCGTGCTTTAAAAGCTGTAGCCTCGACTTATCATCAATGTGTGAAGTTTCCTTTCGAGGGAAGAGAAATCACCATCCGTGGAGAATTTGAGCATTTTTACTATTGCAAGAATGTTGAGGCCAAATTCGATAAGATAAACGAAATACCCAAGAATGATGAGGGGCCTACACCATCCACCTCATTTGTTGACCCATCATCCCTTGCATCTACCTCACAAGCAAAACATCTATTGAGCAGAATATACCTGACATCAAAGCAGTGATCCAAGATGATGGTTGTGGGAACTACAAGCTAATGAAGAACACCTTTTTGTTAGGAGAGTTACCTACTTCTCCTTAGCCTCATGGGAAACCCACATCTAGCACCAAAGAACCCGAAACAATTAAGATGGCAACCACTACCTTCACCAAGTGGGGGATTTGAACCAGGAAGATATCAATGAAGAAGATGTCTCTAAACTCCTCTATAAAGATGAGCAACCTATCCTTATTCTTCCCATGGAAGATGATAACAAAGGATTGTAGCTCATGTAGAATTGGGGATACAACAAGAATGAGAAGTCAGGATAGAATAATAATGGTTTTCTAGAACCCATCTAGGTTGTACCACTAGCAAGGTCACCCTTATTGGAAAAGGTAATTCTACTAAACGAGTTGAGGCTTCCTCTTGGTTACCTACATCATGTGATACAACCTTATATGACTTCCCTCTTAATGTTTCCAATCTATTTGAGAACAACACCCTCTTCATGATATTCGTTACATCCTTTACTCCAAACAATCAACCAATTGAAATATGCCTAGTCTATCCACAACTCGTTGACATGGACCGACAGGGACCACCAATTCTTTATTTATTTGGAAATTATGAAGCGATTTAAAAATTCATGGGACTCCATAACAACTTACCATGGGTAGATCACAAAGTAGGTTTTGACATAGAGTTGGACATAATGGCGTACTATGGGAAAAAAATTGAATCCTTCCATCGTAAAATTAATGAAATGCAACTAACATGTAGATGCTTGAGTGAAAACCACATGGTGGCACTCTTTGAGCCTAAAAAAGTAAAAACAAAGGACACATCCAAAGGTGAAAACCTCTATGAGGTGCCCAAGAATGAGGGATTCAATCTCCTCCTTAGTGCAATGCATCTAGAAAAGTCAACAGTGCTAGCAGAAAAGGCCACACCAGTCAACATGGGAACATAAGAAGCACCTAAGATCACTTCTTATGTCTAATCCTTTTTGGATGAAGAACAAAAGAACCTAGCAACATTCCTAAAAGAGTGAAGAGCCAACTTTGCATGGTCATACACAGATATTCCAGGCCTTGATCCTGAAGTAGTTGTGCATCACTTAGTAGTTTTTCCTGAAGCCAAGCCAGTTAAGAAAAAATTAAGGAAGATGTACCCTTAGATAACACTATTGGTGAAACTAGAGTTACAAAAGCTTCTTGACATTGGATTCATCTGACTGATAGATTATCTTGAGTGGGTTTCAAACCTTGTACCAGTCTCAAAACCCCCTAGGGGCATCAGAATATGCATTGATTTCAGAGACCTAAACAAGGCATGCCCAAAGGTGATTTCCCTCTTCCTAACATTGATCTCATTGTGGACTTAACAACAACACATTAAATTCTCTCACTCATGGATGGTTTTTCAAGCTATAATCGAATCATAATTGCCAAGGAGGATCAACACAAAACTACGTTCACTTGTTCATGGGGAACATATTACTGGAATGTGATGCTATTTGGGGTAAAGAATGCAGGAGAAACCTATCAAAGGGAAATGACCCTTATCTTCCATGACATGATCCATAAAATAGTTGAAGATTATGTGGATGATATTTTGGAAAAATCAAAGTAAATAAGTGAGCACATATAAGTCTTAAAACCTATCTTTGACAAGCTAGAATAATACAAAGTAAGGCTAAATCCCAAAAAGTGTGTCTTGGGGGTCACATCGGGGCAACTTATGGGCTTCATCGTCTCACAAAGAGGGATAGAAATTGATCTAGAAAAGGTAAAAGCCATCCTACACATGGAACCACCATAAACACTAAAGCAGATGAGAGGGTTACAAGGAAGACTACAATCCATCAAAAGGTTCATATCGCAACTATTAGATAAAATCCACCCCTTTTCACATCTTCTCCATAAAGGGATAACCTACAAGTGGGATGAGAAGTGTGATAAAGCTTTCCAACAGATCAAAGACTATCCACTAACACCTCCAATGCTTATGCCACCAATACCAAACAAAGCACTGATCCTATATATCTCAGCAACACCAGCAACACTAGGATCTCTTCTAGCACAACATGATGAAAATAACAAGAAAAGAGCTATTTAATACATTAGCAGAACTTTAGTTGGCTATGAAATGAACTATTCACCTATTGAGAAAGCATGCCTAGTAGTAGTTTTTGCTTCACAAAATTTTAGACACTACATGTTGTCACATCAAATCAAGCTCATTGCAAAGATTGACCGACTAAAATACCTATTATCCAAAGCAACTCTCACAGGATGAATGGCCAAATGGGTGATGATCTTAATGGAGTTTGACATAGAGTATGTAGAGCACAACCTGCAATCAAAGGACAAGTGATTGCAGACCAACTAGCAGAAGCACATATGTATGTTGAGAACCCTTTGATATCTGCGTTCCTTGATGAATCAATGTTCCTTATCAATCTCATCGCTTAGTGGAATATGTACTTTGATGGATCATTCACTCAAAATGGATCAGGAGTAGGCATTATTTTCATCATCCCTCAAGGTGATTGTATCCCAAAGTCATACCGACTATCGTTCCCCTCTACTAACAACATTGCTGAGTACAAATCCCTAATCACAAGTCTGAGGATAGTAGTTCAATGGGATATTCAAGAGATGAAAGTCTATGGAGACTCACAGTTGGTTATCAACCAAGTCAATGATGACTATCAAACTAAGGATGATACGCTCACTCCCTACAAAAAGATGGTTGACAGTCTCAAGGACCTTTTCATAGACATAACTTTTGAGATGATTCCTTGAATAAACAACAGAGCAACATATGCCATGGCAATGATCAGATCACTACTAGACATGCAAAATAACATCCTCTAATGTGAATTCTTGGTAGAACAACTTCTCATGCCAACTTTCAAGATCCCTGAGTCAAAGTTCGCGTGTGTCATTGTTGGTCCTAGATCCCTGTGGTACCATGACATATTTACCTACCTAAGTAGAGGAAACCTTCCATTCAATATCACCTTGAACCTTAAAAAGACCTTTGTTAAAAATGAATCTCGATTCGTGATCTTAAGTGATACCATTTACCATGGAAGCATCAAAGGGGCATTGCTACAATGTCTTAACCAAGAGGAAGCCTTGAATGCTTCAATAAATGTGTTGGAGTAACAATTAGCACCTCTGGAGTGCGAGTTGGTAAAGATAACTATGCACACTGCGTAATGAGTGCTCTTCAAATTAGGAGGAGAAGCTCCCTCTTTAGGGCTGATTTGTGTGAAAAAGTAAAGTAATTTAACTCCTATCTTTTTGTCTTAGCTGGAAGAGGCACAAGGTTAAGAAAAACCACAAACATTGCAACTAAGGATTTTCTAGTTTCACAAATCACTAACTACAACTAAACTAAAGCTTTAATCTATCCACTCTCCTAAAGTAAATAGAGCATGAGGAAATGGAGTAGGAATGTTCTATATGATAAAATTCAGGTGCAGATTCACAACGTGAAGGCAAGGTGGCACAACTATTTGCTCGACTGGGAAGAAGTTTATTGGAAACAAAAAAATATACGATAAACTAAGTACAGATTCACAACATGAAGGAAAGGTGACAATAATTTGCTTGGATGAATAGGTTTATTAACACACACATCAAATGATAAGCTTTAGGTATAGATTCACAACGTGAAGGAAAGGTGGCACATCTATTTTCTCATCTGAATAGTCTTATTAGAAACAAAACATAGAATAGCCAGCTAGGACAACAAATTGCATTGGCGAAACACACATACAATAAACGATCAAAATAGCCACTATATTTAACTAAGATAAGAAAATACCATAACAATAACATGAAGGAGAGGTGGCACAACAATTCATCATCATAATAAAAGCTCATGAACAAATACAAAGCATCAATATTACAAGTAAGGTGGGCACAACATATATTACTATCTCGTGCAAAATTTAATTACAAGTGAGAAAAATCTCTTATTTATAGACATCAAAGGTGTAGGGAACCCTAAAATCACCTTGAGTCAACTAAAATCTTGCAAGCATGCAAGATTTTATTGCTAAACCCTAATAAAGGAAACTATACAGTTAACTGGAAAACTACCATTAGTTAACCGAAAAAAGACTCAACTGAACTGGACATGTGCAACATGCAAGTCCTTATTGAAATAAAAATAACTGATAAATAACATCAGTTAACTACTCCTAACTGAAAGTATAAACTCTCGCGAGGATATCTCCAAGGATGAGATGTGCGTGCATGAAATCAACAATTAGAACTCAAGACTAAATGTGAATTTAACTATTGCTCCTGACTCTATCCTCAAAATTAACTGTAGGTTCCAACTAGCGGATCACTCCAGGTCATCATGATCTAACACCTCGTCCAGGAATTGGTCGATTGCTTCATCCTTTGGTACTTTGATGCTATCCACGATGATAACCTGCCTGTTCAACTCCTTGCCACCATCTCTGATTGCTCCCATGCATATTCTAACCTCTTCAGTTGCCCTGTTCCTTTGCTTTACTTGGGGTTTTAACTGTGATGTAGAAGGTAGTGAAGAAATCACCTCTGGTGGCTCCATAGCTGAAACTACCTTTCACCTCCTCGTATTGTAACCTGATTGCGTAAAGTAATCAAAATAACAACTTTATCCTTGAACTTGTGGCAACCAACCTTCTTTAGCATGTTGGTCTTTTGTACTTTTAACCATTTCTGAGCAAATTTTTGGTGGGATCTTTCTTTGTCTTCATACCATATCTTATCACAAGCCTCAATGACTATAGTGAAATTTTTTGAACGAGGAGGAATAGCAAAGAAATTTTTCACGTCCCTCGACTTAAGGTTGCAAATGACTCTCCCATCAGTTGATCTGATTTGTCGTGTAGAAGAGTCATAGTGCTTGATGCAAGCAAGAACAAACTCGAGATTGAAAGCTGTGATAGGAATAGGCATTGTTGCCAACAACCCAGAATGTTCAAGATTCTTCAAAATATTGTTGTTAACGCCTTCCAAAGTGCTTAGATTGATCACCGGATAAACATGACCTAAGTCTGTATCTGAAGTTTTCAAAAAGTCATGCATCAAGACCGACTTGGTTTTATAATCTATGGGGTTGAATTGCATTTTGAAAATGAGGACTTTTGATTGTGAAGTTGGGTATGTTCGAACAACTTTCCAGAAAGGTTGAAAAAGCTCTAAATGAGGTAAAAATAGCTTGCGGTGGGAATTTTTTTTGGAATTTTCCTAAAACATGGGTTTTGTGCAGAATTGAATTCTAAGCAAACCCAGATCAACAAAAAATTGAAAAAGTGAGTTTTAGCAAGGCATGTAGAGGTTTTTTAGTCGAGAAAAGCAAGGTTTCTAGAACTCACTCAAGGCAATTTTTCCCGAGAAAATTTGGAACATGGGTTTTGTAGGCAATGGAATTCTAAGGCAACCTTGATAACTCAATTTTGAAAAAGATGTGTTTCTAACCCACATGCAAAGGAATTATAAGAAAAAAAAGCATAGAGCTTTAGAATAAAAGCTGTGGGGCAATTTTCTCAAAAAAATCTAAGACATTGGTTTAGCTGGTGTTGTTGAAGTATGTGAACCCAAATGGTCAAATTCTGAATATTTTGTCATTTTCTTTGACATGCGAAGAATACCTAAGATGAGAATAGAAGAAATTAGACAAAAGATAGAAGTTTGTTTTATTATGCTTATGTAGAAAATTGCCTATGCTTGACTGAGATTCGATGAAACCTACATGCACTGAAAAATCTAACTCTAGAAAATTAATCTTCTAAACAATTTGGACCCAACACTAAAAAATTGAACTCAAAGCACCTTCAAATCTTCAATTGCTCAGGAAATTCGCCTCTGCTATGAACTTGGTATGAAAATTATGGCAAAAATATGACTTAAATAAATAAATTCAAGCATAAAATCATCCATCTTCATGCAATTAGGTGCCACCTCTAAAAATATTCAATTAAATCCTAATTGGACCTCAAAATAATTTGACTTCATTTGATTAGGGCTTGAAAAAAGGCAATTGAAAGTGAAATAACCCTAAAAAGGGCACTACCTTTAATTAATTCAATTAAACTCAACATGCAATGTAGTTAACTGAACATGCAAACTAAAAATAATCCCCCTTTAAGTTGAATTATTTAAATATTAAATAATATTTAAAAATTCACCTTTCATGGGTGCCTTGTCATCCTTAGTTCAAAAAGTCAACCTTTGACTTTATGCATTTTTCTAGACTTAGTCATTTTAATGAAAATTTGGATTTTGAAACCTTGTCGGAGCCTCTGTTCAACCATTGACTCTGATTGACTGGCTGACAGTTGCGTTGAAGAGCATGATTAATGCTAACAAAATCACTCCTTGAGACTGCAAATCATAAAATTGGGATATGAGGCTTGAAAAATCCAAGCGCCCCTAGAAAAAGCTACGCTTTTGACCCCATACTTGGACATAATTTCACCATTTTCAATAGTTACGAAGGTAAACTTGACCTCCTCGTATCTCATGTTTGGAAAAACTTCAGGATTGAATAACTGGCTCACTACGAAGCTGGTTCCATTCCGCACAACAACTTTAAGAGAACACTTCATCAAATTCCAACATTTGACAAGTCAAAATCAAGGGTGCCCTTGGCCTCCAGGGGCGCTTTTTGCTCTAGAGATAGCCATTTTTCCAACTGGCTAAAATACCACTAAATCTCCATCTATAAGTTGACGACTCGTCTTTTGATTTGACGGAGACATGCAACGAAAAGCTAGATGTAATACAAACATGATAAATACCTGAGATCACCAGAAAGAAGACATTCAAGGCTCCAAAACCTTGGGCACCCCTAGCCTCTAGGGGTTCTTTTGCTTTTTCCTTGTCATTCTGACCAAGATTTAGCCTCGTGTTTGACCTTTGATTTTGGCAGTTCAGCAACTCAGATTGACCTGCCGACGGGTGCGTTGCGAAGCTTGATCAAATGTGAGACAAAAATCCTAGGTGTCGTTTGGTTGGAATCCTTCATCTGATCCCTCAAAAAGATGGGCTCCCTTTGCAAAAGTTGCACTTTGCCTTCTAGTGGTAGTCATTTTTTCATCCTCCTTGTTTCTCGTTGAATCTCCTGTATTAGGTGCTAGACAAATATTTCAGGCTAGCTAGATAGCTCATCGTGAAGCTGATGGTATTCTTGACAAGTCTCCTTGGAAGTGACAAATCCCGAAACTATAATCTAGGCCTCTAAAATCTAGGGCGCCCCTAGCCTCTAGGGGCTCTGGTGCTCTAAAGTTAGAAATTTTTTGATGATTTTCATCTCGACGAAAAATCTCCTTTGAGATGAAGCTATATTTTGCACTTATCTCGCCACAGATTCTCCATTTGAGCGTTGTAGGCTTAAATTTCAACACCTAACCTCTGGCCATTTGCCATTGACGACTTTAGAAATTTCATTTCTCCATCTAAAAAAGTGAAAACTACCCACTAGACTTAAACTGAGTTTTAACTGAAAATAACTTCACCATTGTGATCATGAAGCAAAATAAGCCAATCAAAACAATTTTCAGTCAATTCTGACAAGTTTCAATTTTTAGGGTTTCGTGCCCTGAAACGAGGTGCTTGAAAACCCTAATTTTCAATTTTTTCAAATTTTACTAGTATCTTCCAAACATCAAACTTTCATAAAGTCCATACTTGATTTTCCCAAAAACTGTGTTTTGACATCATTTCACAAGGTTTAGACTCTTTTAAGCAAAATGCCTTAATGAAGCAAAAAAATTGGTTTGGGTACAACATTAGGCTCCTTTTGGTGACCATTTCAGATACTTACGGCATAGGAGAACCTGAGATTCTATGTGTTTTGTAGACCTGTGACTTATCCATTGGGCATATGGAGTTAGGACTTTCCCTAATCACCTAAAAACATTAACTTCCTTAATAATCACCTAGAACAAGACTACTTAAATTGCCTAAAACACGACATAACATCACAAAATCAGGAAACACATAATGACATAACGAAAAAGCACAAATAAAATTATTTATAAAAAGTCATTCCTCCTTTGGAGGGTTGAAGTGTTTTAGATATTGCCCGTTATAAGGAAGCGTGAGAAGCCTTCCATCTTGATGCGAGAGAATGCATGTGTTCTCTCTTGCAGATTCATGGATCTGAAAGGGCCCTAACCATAAGGAATCAAACTTGCTATGCATTCCTTTAGGTTCATGAATTTTGTCCCACAAAATGACTTGATCTCCAATTTCGAAGTCTCTCTGATAGGCCTTCTTATCAAAAATATTCTTCACTAACTCTTGATGCTAAGTGATTTTATCAACAACCTCTACCCTTTCCTCTTCAAGTTTCATCAAGTACAACATCTGCTTCTGAACAGGGTCTTTAAATTCTTCATCTTCCAATGTAGATGTCAGCTGTAAGGAAGACAACTCCAATGTGATGGGAAGAACTGCTTTTGTACCGTACAAAAGTATGAAAGGAAAGGTGCCAATGGCTCTTTTGGGAGTGATTCTATCAACGCAAAGAGTGTCATATAACTTTGTGTGCCAAGCCCGCTGATTTGAGTCAAACAACTTCTGCATAATTGTGACTATGTTCTTGTTTAATGATTCAGCCTGTCCATTACCCTGAGGGTAATAATTTCATGAGTGTGACGACATGATACCATGATCAAAACAAAAATTCAAAAGTTCCTCTGATGAGAAAGACGTTGCATTATCGGTCACAATTTTACGAGGCACTCTGAAGCGTGAAATGATGTTCTCTTTCAGAAAGTCGCAAAAAACTTTGAAAGTGGCTCGTTTGGTAGGAACTACCTCAACCCACTTTGTGAAATAATCTGTTACTGTCAAGACATAAACATGCCCCTTTTTGGAACTTGGGTTGATAGGACCTATAAAATCTATACCCCATTGATGAAATGGAGCATCGATGATAACTGGCCTGAGTGGAAGAGATGTCAATCTAACTTTGCCTGCAAATTGCTAACACAGCTAACACTTGTACACCCAATCATATGCATCGCGAAACATAGTTGGCCAATAAAACTATGCTCGCAGGATTTTGAATGCAGCGACCCTTGATGAAAAGTTTCCTCCACATGCTTGACTATGAAAAGCTTCCAACAATCTCTATTGTTGGTTCCTTCCCATGCATAGTAGAAAATTTATGTCAAGACCACACTTATATAAAATGTTATTCATAAGCACGAAGTTCTATGCTTTCAACTTCAGTGTTCTCTTTTGTTGTTTTTCCATGTGACGTGGACATTCTCCATAAGTTGAATAATACCACAAGGGTGTGTACCATTCCTCCGCAGAATCAACAAATAGGACCAAAGGAAGGTCCTCTTTAATTTCTTGTTCAGGTTCAATTCTACCATTGCTCTGATGCTTTTTATCTCCATCTTTTGCCAAATATTGACAAAGACCTTGCCCGCGGACGAGCTTAGTCAACTTGATTTCTAGATCATACTCTTGAACTTTTGCAATCTAGATTCCTCTTTTCGTGCCCATCTCCTATTGAGTTAGCACACTTTTAACCACTGGATCAGTGACAAACACTATTGTATGTGAATTCAAAAGATAGAACCTAAAATTCTCGACAGCTCTGAAGACAACATACACATTCTTCTCAATCTGAGAATAACACGATTCACTATCCTTGAAACTGGTGCTCATGAAAGCAATTGGAGATTATCCTTCTTCACTAAGCTTCTAAGTCAATATAGCAGACAACCTGTGCTCTAACACATAACAATAGAGGATAAAATCCTTCCCAAAGTTAGGCCGAACCAACACTAGTGTGTTAGCAATAACTTTTTAGATTTTGATAAAGGCCTGCTTGCCTCTTTCATCCATATGAAAGTGGACATCTTTTTCATCATTGCTGAAATCTCCTTTGTGAGCTCTGAGAAATCAGGTACAAATCTCTAGATAAAGTTAACTTTACCGAAAAATGAGTGCTCTTGAATTTTGTCTGTTGGAAGAGACAGGCTTTTGATTGAATCCAAGTTTTTGGGTCAATTCTAGTCCCCTCTTTGGAAACAATGTGGCCAAGTAGCTTGTCGTTCGTCACTGCAAAGATGGTCTTCTTGGGATTCAATGATATCTTATGATACCTGTATCTTTTGAACACTTTCACCAAATGTGAAAAGTGGTCTTCCCATTTATCTAAAAAAATGGTTAATTCATCAAGGTAGATAACTATGATTTTATTCCTGAGATCCCCAAATGCCAAATCCATGGCCCTCTAAAATGTAACACTAGCATTGATAAGGCCAAAGGAATCCTCTCATAAGAAAACGTTCCCCAGAGTGTGGGGAAAATTGTCTTTATCTGGTCCTCCTCTGCCACTACAATCTAATTGTAACCAGAAAAACCATCAAGAA